>LPNX010528663.1:67509-88546 GCA_001517045.1 Pseudotsuga menziesii
GGGTGCATATTTAAAAGCTTACTTAGGAATTTTAGAAGTAAGAACACTGGAGGGGATCTGACAGACTTTTCAGATGTTCGTGAGCAACAACAAAGGTTGAATCTGGAACATCATGATATTCAGAGTGGAACATCATTTGATTTGGCTATGCAATGGCAGTGCTTTGTGCATGTGGTGATCTTTGTTCAGTTTCATCCTTCAGCCCAACTATGCGCCATTTTAACCTTGTAGGTATTAGCTTTGGATATTTCAGTTTATCAACTTGCTTACTACTGCTTTCCTCTGTTGTGCATATTTCCTTCTAGTAGATGCTGCTTTAAATTAAGGTGCATGCTGCAAATGGATATTGACTGAAAGCAAGACAGCTTTACCTTATCAACATTTACAAGTGTGGCTCAATCTATTTATACTGTCTACTTCTTTTGACAATCATTTCCACCAGCCCAGCATATTTTGAATTTAGAACTCTCATTTTGATTGCATTTATTGGTTTAATTGCACATTGCAAGTAATTTGTACATGTAGTTGTTGTGCTGCAGCTCCTAACAATTATTTTATCAATACAACAACTAGAATTACTATGTCAGAGTGAGGGCCTCGGCAAACACACAGGTGGCAAATACTTATCTATAGCCCAAACAACAGTAGCATGGGCTGTGGTGGGTCCAAAGATGTCTCACCAATCCTCTGCCAGTATGGATCAGCTGCCACAACAAACTCATGTTGCAAAACAAATTTGGTGGGATAAACTTATAATTCAAGGGTTCCAACAGGGTTCCAACATTTCATAGGAGTTATAGTTCCTACTGCTTCCCTTTTCCAACACTTCTGTGTTGCAGCTATAGGAAATCTCCTACATACCAACAAAGTTCCACTTCAAGTGTACTCACATCATGCCTTGAAACTCATGCTTATGATTCTTGGTAGGGTGGAGTAAACAGGCTCATGTTCTTGCAGACAACAGATGTCACATCCAGTAATCAACCCCTGTGTGGACATTTTGAACAATTACGCTAATCTGGGTAACCTGCCTATTGATGAGGGATCTCAGGTAGGAATGAGGCATCCAGCCTTCTCCTCTATTGAAGAAGAACAATTAGGAATACTTCCCAGGGGACCACGTTCGCAATTAGATCAACCAACAACTGCCAATGCAGAGAGGTAGGGGCTTTCTCTTTGTCTTTTTCCAAAATATCAATCAACTGTTGAATTGCCACCTATTCAAAATTACCCGAGGTGGATATAAATTGTCCAGGCACCACCAAAACAAATTTAGAAGACAACTCATTTAGAATTGATATAACTTCTCAATACAACTTGTTTCGAATTCTGTTCACAGTATTGGAGTTAGCAGACATACATTCCAGTTCAAGAGGGGCAATTGGGTTCCCTAATGTTCTAAAAGGCTACAAATTTCTCAAAGCAGAATAGGAATCGCTTGATGAAGTTGTGAATCTAAGTAAGTTTGGAAAGTCAGAAAGTCAGAGTTAGCCAAACATCATGACATTGTTTGGTGCTATTGCCAACAAAGAGAATACTACCAGAGAAGCTGACATAAAGAATGGTGTAGCAGATGCAAGTGCACTATTTTTAAATTCAGCTGAAGAAACCAATATATCCTATAACATTGAGCTCAGTATGGGAGAAAGATAAGGGCTTACATAAAAAATGCAAAACTTGTAGCTATGCTTGATGAGGTGCACACTTTTTGCTACAACCAGGAGATGGATTTTCAGGTTAAGATAAAAATTATTTACAGAATATAAGCCTGCAAAATTTCGATGCTGCCAATGGAAAGGTGAAATGCACTCAATAGGTAGTTCTGGTTTTGCATCAATTAAATTGCAGTTTTAGTAGGAAGAAAGACATTATGCAGAATCCTTTCAAGTAGTCACTTTGATATCTAGACTCTGTTGTGTGGTAATGCTCAATTCTGTTATTTTATGAAGCGATAAGAACATAGCTGACTGTTGGTCCCCTGTTCTATTGATTCCCAGTCAGGTTTCAGACCCCTGTCTACAGCACTTAAGCAGGTTAACTGTTATCTACGCAAAATCACCTTCAACTCACGCACAGTGCCACTACAATGACAATAGACAAAATAAAAATACACAGCACACAGGCACATAGAGAACTCAGAACAGAGCATACATGGAAAGAATGCAGTCATAAATACAAGAAAAAACAAAACACAGAATTGGGCCTGAACTCTGCTTTTGTTATTCACTTTACCATTCTACTTATTTAAGCTGTTTAATCAACATGGATAAGAGCAAATGAGTAGAATGACCTGCAAATCAAACAAAATAAGTATATGAATTATCATATTCAATAAATGAGCTTCATAATTAGAAATGATGTCTGATACTAATAAAACATCTACAAACTATCTGATAGTAACTATGTAAGCCATGCAAAATTCTGATTGAAAATTCAACTAAGTAATTTGTTAGACAAGATAATGACGTAACCACACTAAAGTGACTATCAAGGCTATTTTAAGGATAGTTCGTGGAAATTACTGACAATCTGCAGCCCAAGAGCTATAAGTTGTGCAAACATGGATTGTTTTGTATGGTGTTTTAGCATTACCTGATATCTCCATTAATTGTTGCATGTCATATAGAATGCAAAGAGCAAGTCCATTCTGAGGTGTCTAATGCTTTCCACTGTAAAAAATGTGAAACATAGGTTCAAGAACACGACGTACAGTAGTGGCCTCCTTTGCAAGTTTTGCCATATTTTGGAGACAAAGTTTAGACCAAACTTTGGGGTTCTCTGCTTCTTCCCTGTAAGATTATTCAATAAATAGTGCATAAAAAGAACTGATGATTCTTAGAGAAAATAGTTAAAACCTAGAGCACAAAACAAAGGAAACATGCTGATTTGCATACCTTGTGAGATTAAGTTCACCTTTAAAGTCCCAGACCTCCTTCCAGGAAGGAACTCTTCTAATTGCTCCTGCCGTCGCTTCAATATGGCCCTCACCTCTATGTGCTTGTACCCAATGATCATCAAAATTATCACCGATATGATTATCTTTATCCATTGGAAGCAATTCATAATTTTCCAAGGTCACTGCAACAATCTGAAAAGAATACCAAACGAAGAGAAGATAGCCAAAAGTGCCATCAATGTTATCAACCATAAATTTGCAAGTGTAGGTGAAATATTTTTATTTAACTTGCATTAACAAATAATAAAAATGAAGAGAACGAACAAAATATCTTAAAAACCTAGAACATAATATAGAAGCGTTAAGCTAAATTTACAATATAACTATCGAGCTAGTAGACTCTTACATCATCAAAATCCATGGAAATATGTGAATGTTCTCCCATGAACCACACCTGTGCATTGAGATGAGCCAAAAAGCAATATTAGCCATTAGAGCAGTAAAATGAACTAAAAAGAACCTCAAAATTAGCCATATAAGCCTAAAGTGCCAGCTTCTTAGTCATGTTAATGATAAATAATAGTGTGTAAACCAAAGAACCAACTCTGTAACACGAGTAAATAGAAGCTCTCATAATCTCAGAATCTGGTTCAATGCTATCAAACTCCATGTTAAAAAGAAATTCAAAATCATGCCATGTTTTTGAAAGCATCATATTACATTGGAACAACCACAAGAAACAGCGTAGAAGGCTGAGAGAATTCCAGCAAAGAACTCAACCCCAATCCAAAACTAGCTCAAATCTAACCAGAACAAGGCAGCATTGGCTTGCTACATCAGACTTAAGTCAAAACTTGTGAAACTTGACAATCTATGCAAACATGACAAGCTGTAACCAGGTCCAATCACCCGCATGCCTAAGTAAACCAAGAAATCTCCAATCTTACCCATTTTTTGCACATCTTGCAGCAAATTTTTAGACCTTCATGTAGCATCAATGGCACAGATTTTGTGTTCATCTTGTAAGCATATTATCTGTAGGTTAGGGAATAGAAATTGTACTCATTTTCTAACCAATATTCAAGCATATGGGCATAGATTTCCACCAGATATTTTTCATAATACAATTTTCTATATATTGTGCTCAGTTTCTACGCAAATTTTTGATACCTTGGGCACAGATTTTCACCAATATTGCAAATACGTTGTTTATAATGCAATTATGTTCTACCATACACCTATATAGTGCTCATTTTCTGAGTAAACTTTCTGGCACCACTGAACCAGGAAAGAGACAAATATCAATAAAGTCCATGATGAAAGCAGTCACACTAGAGGAAGTTGAACCTAGAATACTTGTCTGAGTATGGGCATGCACATTATAGCGGTAGCTTTAGAGTCCATTAGAGTGTCAAGTCAAGTTGTGCCATGGACATAGTGCACATGGTAGGGGTAACTTTAGAGTCCATTAGTGTGACAAGTTCAGCCTTGGACAAAGGTTTAATTCCAGATGTGATTGCCAGAGATGTTTCCAAGTCAGCATGGAATTTATAACAGGTACTACTGTTCCAATTTTAAAGATATTGACCTGGGTACATCTACAAATAATAGTTCAAAAGTGCTCCCAATTTCCAGGGAAATCTCTAAAGTGATAATTTGGTGCCTAGAAATGTAAAACCAATGAAGTTTAGAAAATACGGATATATATAAGAACATCAGCTCATCTTTTGCACCATCTGCAAATCTATGTGCATCTAAGGTTTGATGAATATATCTAATATTATCATCAATAGATGGGATTTAGATAGTTTAGAGATGATATATGAGTGTGTTAAGTTGTTAACTTGTCTTCTTAGTTTCAAAATACAATTATCTTATCACATAGGTTTATGATACAACTCAGTAAATGCTTAGTAAATGTAGCAGTTTATAAATTGTAGGTCTGAAAGACCTTATCTGCATCGATGTTAAAACCCTAAAAGTAGATATAGCCTTGTAGGGTACAAGAACCTACCAAACATGGGAGTGAAATCTGTTGTTGCTATTGCCCCTTACTACAAAAACATACCACATAGTTTATCACCGATTCACCACTTAGAAAATATTTGTCATGGTTGAAATGTTGAACAGGTGATTGAATATTATTCTTGGAGAACTAGTGCCACGTAGGTGTTGGTTCATATTGGGGGCATCCTGACCAGTGTTACCAGACTACTGTGTGTGTCGACTTGACTCATTGAGGAAGCTTAAGCTGAGTCAACTCTTCTGAGTCTGATTTGGCCTCGAGTCATACTTGTGTTTTGATTTGCTTGTATGATCCAACCTCACAAGCAAAACATGAGTCAGATTTACTCATTAAGTCTGATTGGCACTTGTCTTCTGAGTTAAAATTGGTTGTCTATTAGACAGCAAACACAAAAAAACACTCATTTTGCTTGGTTTTCTGATCCATTTTCACAGAACACTGGTAGATCTGTCCTGAGTGTCAACTGCCTATTATTCATGGTGTTTTCTTGTATGCAGTATCATATTTGTACTTTGATATGAATTAATGTTGAAACTTTGAGTTACATGGGCAATTTAAGCTTCCTATCAATGAAAAAATATTCTCGTTCTGAATTTTATTTTGTTTTAATTAATTCCTGAGGCAACTGTTGAGTTTTCCCAAGTCCAAGTCAACTCTTATTCTTTGGCATCACTGAGTCATTTTTTGAGTCAAGTTTACGAACTTTGTTCCAGACGTTCCAGAACCATCCAAGAACATCTGCCAGACCCCATTTAAGGCAGGAAATGTCTAGGATACATGGGTATCCTCGTCCTCGTCCTCTGGTACAGCCCTTTTCAAAGGGGGGCATTGCCTGGAAGTCTCCAATTCCTGGGGATGGAAAATGTAGGGGATGACTCACAGAGGGGTGGACTGGGATGAGTTCTGTCTACAACATTGCTTCGATGATTAATGTTATTATTACTGAATTTACTGCTGTTAGTGCTGGATTACAACTGTCACTGCTAAATTTTATGTTGTTTACTACCCTTCCTGTCTTTTTATTTTCATATTATTTTCTAAGTTCCAGATATCATTGCCTCTTTCAGTGCCAGATTTCAAATTAGTCTCAGAACTTGTGACCAGTAGATTGAGTGATGCTCTGACAAGATTTAAATTGGTTGCCACATTGTCTTCTATTTCTATCTTCAGCTGAATTGTTTTATATGGTTATGATTTCTGCTATGCTCAAAGTTTCTCTTGGTTAGTTAGGGTGAGTTGGCAATTCTCCCCCTTTTTCCAGCTAGAATTGCTCTATTTATTCATCCATCAAGCAAAGGAGGGAAAGCAAAAGCTATTTGGAAGAGTTTGCATGACATGCTTACATGGAGTACTCAATATCCAAGAATATCATAGCAAGAACCTTATTTTTCAAGTTCATTCAGGGGAGTGTTCTGTAGGTTTGTGTTTAACTATCAACCTTCAACAAATCTGTCAGAATTTTTATCTTAAGTTTCTAGAGAAACTGTCATAAAATTTGTCAATGTTAAAGTGTTCCACAAGTGCAACAATTTAATTTAACAATATAATTGATGTCTAAGATATGTACACAATCATGGGATTCAGTTTTGTGCTTTGATTAAGAGCTCATTCTGACAAATCTAGAACGTGGCTTTGAATTTGGGTATGATATCTAAGTGAAAGAAATGTGAACATAGAAGACACATAACCAAACGAACAGTAGGCTATAAAATCCACAGTTGTTTTATCTGAACAAATGAATTATTGATTGATACAACACTAATTGTCTAAAATAAAATTAAAGACTAACATTTTCTACATTCATAACTGAAAAGCTGGGTGCATAAAAACAGGGGTAACTCATATTGTAACAGTTAGTGTAGTAGTTATGCAAATTTCTGTTTTGTATTCCATATTTAAAGTTTGATATGTTCTAGCACATCTCATTTAAGTGTGTGCATTGCCTCTTTGACCATTTTTTGGATGTGAGGGTTTAGGGTTTGGTTACTTGGTTTTCTTGTTAAATGGACATATATTCTGGAATTGGTCTTATGGCATTTGCATCCACTAGTCTGTGTGTCCTGGATTATTGAAAAGAGTAAATACCATTTCCCATTAAAATCTACATGGTCAAGTTCTAATTGAGAAGGACAAGGGCTCTACCAGACAAGCAGAGAACATTTGTCCATCCTGGGTGCTATGCCAGCAACCCCCATTATTGATCTTGCACTGTCTTGGCCCAGCAGCATGTAAAATGGTGATTTGGGAAAATATTAGATCATTAAAGCATGTTACACTAGAAATAGTTGTTTACGCTATTACCAGATACTGGATTAATTACCTGAGCCGGATTCGCAGCGTCTCCAAAATGCTGCCGCTTTCCTAGCTTAAGGCACGTTAAGGAATCCCTTTGAACATCCTTGATGACATTAATGTTATGTCTCGTGGGACCCTCGTTAGCACTCTGAAAATTATCATTCCTCCTGAGTCCCACCCAAGCCAACTACCACCATATTTCTCTGACAGAATGGCTATACTCGGAACCCCCAAGAAAATTACCACCATTTGCAACCCCTTCTACAAGCCAACCCTTCAATAATCCAATTCCTTGGATTTTCATAGAACTCTCAGCCAAAGGATTCTGATGAATCTTGACATCCAGAGGAAACTGTGCCTTATGATTGCCTGAAAAACTCCAGTCGTTGATGACTTTAGTAAAATTACCAGCAGCCATGAGAAGCTCAGACAGGGGTGAGGACTCATGAACCATGTTCGTCCCATGGAATAAATCCTTCCCAATATTATAACCCTCTTCTGAACAAACCTATTCAGCCATGAGTAATCTCTCATACCTATCCTCGATCGTACTATAAAGCCCTGTGCAACCTTCCTAGTCCCAAGGACTCTTTAAATGCCAATCATGCATCTTAGAGGGCCAACAATGATCATGGAGGCTGCTGCTATTGTTACCACCACAATTTTCCATGGAATTTGAGTCCATATTCTTAAAAATGACTTCTTCTTCACAAGACCAAAACTAATCCAAGGAAAAATACAGATACATTTTCAGGCTCTTTTCACATGATGAATATTACCAAATCAAGCGATCCCATATTTGCTTCGATTTCCAAATACGAGATGATTAAAATAATAACCTTGTTGTCTCAACAAAACTTCCATGAGAGCAATACTCCCCAGAGCCTCGTCCAACAGACCCGCATCAGAGAGCCCCTGAATCAAACTGATGTAGGTAAAAACATCTGGGGCCATCCCCTTCTCAACCATGAGAATCTGCAATTATATGGAAAAATCGAGCTCGCCCATTTTACAGAACCCATCAATCAAAGAAATGTAGATGACAAAATCGAGCTCGCAAACTATGGCCACCATATGAATGTTTTCATGTGGGCAAATGATAAGTCCAGTGATGGTCTCACCCAAACCCTAGCTCTTTACTGATTAAATTTGATGGAGACCATATAAATCCTTAACCTCCAGCAATAGAAATAGAAGATCTATCCCGCCAAGCTATTGAAAGATAAAGAGAGAACCCCATCGCTCAAGCAATCTCACCGCCCACTACTCATCATGCTTCTCCAAAAATCTATCCCTATCACTACCTTCCATCACAAATGAATGTTTGTAAACTATGGCCACCATCTGAATGTTTTCATGTGATGTGTTATTGGTAGTGTGTCCATGAATCGGGAACCCTTTCCATGGGTATAAATTGGAAGGAATGTTTCATGAACTATTCTGTTTCTATGTGTTTCTATTTTTGTAGTTTGAAAATGTGATTATGCGAAATTAATTAACACATAGAGATATAGATAAATGCAAGAGATAAATTTTAATGGAATGCACGAATAATCATGGATTCTTTGGATGAATGAAGGTTTTTTCAATAAGGAAAATTTATAGGTAGAGATGTCTCATATATGGTCTTGAGGGTAGGCCCATAATGAAGACTAGTTACTACCACATGCATAGACAAACATTATAATATGGATCACATATTATATATATATAATTATTGTATGATACCTAATCAAGAAATTAATTGAATTTTTCATGATAATATCTCATGGTAATTGAATGTCTATGGTATAGGTGAGATACCAGTTCTTTCTTATGAATATAGATGATTACTTCTATAAGCTTGAAAGTATGGGGTGGGATGATACTACGATGACATTAGAAACTTGCACTATGCTTTGATCACCTAGAGATAATATTTTCTTTAGTTTTCTAGTGGGATTCCCTAGAAGTAAATCTTTAAAATTTGTTTCTCTTCTTATATGTGAAATCCTTGGTAAATGATCGATTTCCTTAGGGATTGTTTAGAAAATAAAAATATGCATGAGATTGTAAGGGTGAATGGCTACAAGGAAAAGAGGAATTGAATGAATATCATGTGTGAGATTCATGACATATGATGGTTTGGGTCAAGACAATATATTTTGGGTGTATTAGAGAAGACCATAACATAAATTATGCCTTTCGATGTGCCGTCGCTTAAGCGACACTTATGAGGATATCCGTCGCTTCAGCTACGCTTATGAGACTATCCGTCGCTTAAGCGATGCTTATGGCCACATTTTCAAAAAAAAAATTATCTTTGTGATTTTTGGTAGGTTTAAAAAAAGAAATCCACGCGCTATCGGATTTTGGGTTGAAATGTAGTAGTGTTTATTGGGTGATGGAGTCATTTACCAAATCTCTACAACTTTCTCAAACTCTGAACACATACCTCTGAAATGACAAAATACTGCTACAAAACAACATACTAAAAAGAATCTACATGCTCATATAGTGAGCTTATTCTGTTATTTACTCCTACTTCTAATTGGAGGAAACAACCCAATCAAGTGTAATAATACTTCCAGTGAAGCCAATAAACCATTTGACTGAGAATCATAATTGCATGCATGCTACTGTTTGAGAAAAACTACAAAATATGTGATAAATGCAATAAATAGTCTATAGGCAGCTGATACTTATGACTGGCAATAGGAAGTATGCCAAAATCTAGAGCATTAGAAACCTTTGAAAAATACAAATCCATCCAAGAAGCAACGGGATTATGAAATTTCCAACTTAAAACTTCAATGTCTTCATTATATTCATGATAAAGTGAATCATTCTCTTCCTCTCCATTACTGTTCTTTTTAAACTTTGGCTCAAGAATGGAAAACAAGGGCTCTTCAAACTGCTTCTCGACCTTTAAATAAAACCCTTGATCAAAACTTGAACAAATAAAATTATGAAAGTGACCATAAGTCAAGAATGGAAGCTTATTTCTTATATCAATAGTAAGAGGTTGAAGAGCAGCAGCTTCTTCATAACATGATAATCTCATAGCAGGAACTAGGAAATTTCTACTATAATCCACTAAAAGTATATTATCATCGAAAAAGTCAGCAAACTGATATGAAGAATCAACACAAGCGTCATTTATATCCTTGCTCATATGAAAATCTGAAAATGATGAAGAAAACTATCTTAAATATGAATGATACCTACGTTCTTCTTCCTGTTCATAAGCTTGTATATTTTCAACATGAGCCTGATCTCGATGAATTTTGCAAGATTGAATGTTCTCCTCCACTCCTTTTGCATCCTCAAACAATTGTCTTAAAGATGATGATTTCCTTTCTAACAGGGAAAAGAAAAGATCTGAATGTTGAGCCATAACATAATATACCATAGCAATTTTTTCCAAAGGTCTGATCTCTATAAGCATACTGATATAAAAACTTTGAAACCTCCAATTAAATTTAGTAATTGGCTCATCATTCTCCCTTTTCAAACTATAAAAATCAGAAAGAAATTGATCATAAGATTTATTTTTACCGCAATAATTCAAAAAGACATCATGTAACTCTTCCCACGATCCAATTGAATCAGTATTTAAATTTTGGAAACAAAGCCTACTATCTCCAGCAAAGGATTTCAAAAATAACCTCATGACAACATCCTCTTCCATGATTTCAAAATTATCAATGAAATTATGACAAGATCCTAAATGCTTCTCTGTTGTAATATGGTCTTTTCCAGTAAAATGGGGAAGATATTCAACAAAGTAGGAAGGGTAAGGATATAAGAGAGATGGAATCCTAAGAGGTTTAAACATCTTCTCTCTTAGTCTAGAATGAAAATATGTGAGTTGAAAATGAGGCTCAACAAGCTGTTCACAAGTTTTGGCAGTGATGGTAGAAGGTAATGGATCAGCTTTATTCTCTACAAGATGACTAGAATAATCATGTTCAAGAGATATGGGTATATGTATATCAGGTTGCACATGTATTTCAAATGAAGGAATAGGATCAACATCAATAAAACAAGAAGAATGCAGACTTTCTTCTTCCAAAGAGGGATCTGTACCTGAAGGTTTATGATCAGCGGAATAGAAAAAACAAAAAATAATTCTTTTGACATGCAATAAGAAAGACAGGAAAGAACCGATGAATAAGAACAAAACCTCATGGAGGAAAGTAACAAGCTAATACCCAGTATTTCTATTTCACTTCTTCATTTTTCTATCAACAAAATTCTCCTTGCAGTGGAATCTTTAATCGTGGAGTCACCAGGAATATGATTGCAGTCTATCTCTATGTCCTTCTCTTGTCTGCCATAAAGAGTTAGATCTGTGTCATTGTGGTTCTTCCCAGGGAATATAATCTTGATTTCCATCCCGGGAAATGATGCCAAAGATGTTAGTGCTAGAAATTGTTCCTAGACTACCACAAGAACAAGCTAACACAATCTCAAAATGAAATAGAATAAAATTAATTTTTAGGGTTTTGGTTTATGGTTTTGGTTTTAAAAAATTCATCAGCAAGGAGGAAACAAAAATCCATAAGCTAATACATAACTGAATCATGCAAGTTGGATAAACTGGGGATCAAACACATCCCAATAATCCATACACATTACACATGAAATACTAGTTCCACCCACATGCTACAAGCATTTACATGGATAAACCTTTAAACAGGAAATGAAATTGTAGACTGAGAAATAAACTAGATTAGAAATGAAAAAGCATGACAGGTAAAAGGGATTATCAGTTTATATATAATCAATAACAGTCATCCACTTACATAAGAGTTATAAATGCTAGCTTGAGAAATCAAAGCTCCAAAAGCCTCTCCTTAAGTGAAAAATCCCACCCAAAACTGTATGTTTGTCTTCCTTTTATCATTACAAAGGTAAAACAGTTCCATAACGACCTTATAGGTTGAAATTTGAAATATTTACATCAATTAGTTACATGATAACTCAAAATATTTAAAGACAATTAACCCAAAAATAACAAATCGGATTTGGGGAAATTTGACGAATTTCTGAAAATTTGGGTCTCAAATATGTATTCATATCTCTCGATTCAGGACATCTGTGCAACAAAAGAGAGAGGTTTTTTTAAATAAGTCTGGGATGAACAAAAACCTCTCTTGGTTTTTAAAAATTCCCATTAAATTGATCTACATACATGCTGGAAAGGTGTGAGTAAAACAGGAAATTATTAAATAATTCAAACCCTGAAAATAGGCCACAAAGATGAATTCGAATCTCTCAAACGATAATAGATGTTCCAAAACTGAGAGAGGTTTTTGTGAATGAGTCTATTTTGGACAATTCCTTTTTAATTTTCCAAGAATTCGTTTCCATAACCTCGTAATCTGCTCCCAATTATAATGACAAAAACAGGAAAAACAAAGTTGCTACAAGAATCTCCTCATGAAAATATGTGACAAACGACTAAAAAATGAGGGTTAGATTATAAAGCAAACTTGGAATAAAATTTTATTATAAGTTTTTGAAAGCTTAAATATATACATATTAACTAATAAGTCCAAAATAAAAACCTTAAAACTAAATTAATGAAATAATTCAACCATTAAAAGCATTAAATCCAACAAAAATGACTAATTGTCAAAAGTTCTTAAAATCAACATAAAATGTATAAATCATTTTAAACCAATGGTTGAAAATTAGGACAAAAAGAACAGATAAATTAATAACAAGATCTAGTTATAACAAGTTCCTTGGACCACTTGAGAGGAGTCCTTAGTGCCTCTTAGGATGGTTGTGTCTCACATGTTTGACTTCAGCTAGATCATCACATCGTTGAGATTCATACAGGGTATTGGTCTGTGCAGTATCTAGTAAAATACCCCAGTTGTCACCTAACTCTAGCACATTGGTGAGTCTATTAAGGGACCCATATAGGTTCATGTCCCTTGTTATTTTCGGGTTGCGTTTGAGACACTGTTCAAAAGCCCTGGAGTAGTGCTTCTATATAGATTCATAATTGATGCGACATGTTGTACCATAGAGACTTTGAATCTTCGTCAGTGAGTCCTTACAATTATGTAAACTTCTAGATAAGGAAGGTCATCAGTTATGAATATTTTTCATTCCATGAGAATGCCATGGGTCCGATGTATCAATTCTTTAGATCAGTATTGTATTGATCCTCTCATTGAGGCCACCATTATGTAACAATAGTTGTACATGATCGACTCTTGTGCTCGAGAGCCTCAATCACACTATTCTTTTTAACATTGTTACGAGCATGGGTATGCCCACCTCGTCGATATGCATGTCACACATTCTTTGTATCTCACACTTTTATGGGAACCAACATTAATACAAAAACCAAAAGACACCATGTTACAAACGAGGAAGCACCGCTTCTTCACAGGTCTCTCCACTATCCTAACGATCCAATGATCTTCGCCGGCCATACGATTAGCTCCTTCCTTCACACATCAGGCAGAAATATGTTAACGCAAAAAATTACTCAACATGCTTTGTCTAGCCTACACCATTTTCATACATCCATATCCCAACCCATTTGACCCCCACACCCATGTTTAGCCTATGTTTTTCTCCCAGAGGCTCAAAAATGATTAAAAAGGGGCTTAAAAAACCCCAAAAGATCCAAAAGGCCCAAAAGGGGGATAAAAGGCCCAAAAAGGGGCTAAAAACCCTAAAAATGATTAAATACCCCAAAAGGAGCTACAAAATAAGGAAAAAGGGATCAAAAACCTAGGTAGGGCTAAAACCCTTACCAGGGGCTAAAAGCCCTAAATGGGAGAAAAAATCCATCAATAGAGGGGTGGGGGTCACTATCAAACATGATTCCACCTATATGTCATTATAATGTTCATTTGAGTACCTTGAGAGACCTTTCACTCTCAATATATTCACCCCCCTACAACTCCATTTCCTCCATTTGCTCATTCCTTTGGTGTGTAGAGTCAAAACTCCACCCAACCCTAGCCTGTAGAGAGGCATCTTCTGAGTTTGGGCATGGTTTCCCCCTTTCAAATTAGACAGGAAGGTATATTGTTTCATTTTATTTATTTAGTTTGTAGAATGTATATTCTTTGTATTTTTTTATTTTCTAAGAGTTTGTTGTAGATTGTCTTTTCTCCGTTGACTCTACCCTTTCGTCCTCTAGATGGTAGGGAGGTGATTTTGCACGTAGCCAGGGTCTTTCCTTGGATACCTGAAGTATTAATATTCATAATAGATACCATTAGATTTTGTGTATATAAGACTATATCTCAATAAAGCAGTGTGATATCCCTGAATCATATTTCATAGATACTAACTCCAGACAAAGACTTGGTACATAAAATTGTCAAACTAGGTGCTAGGAAATTAATAGTTTTGATTGGAAGGACTCAAAGTGAAAGGGATTCTTCACTAAATGAACTTAGAGATATGATATTAGTGTAATTTCCTTGATTTGTAATCATATCAGAAGATTATCTATGATATATTTTTTATACAAAATATTACATGAAAACTAACATTCAATCAAAGATCTCTTGAGGCTAGGAAAAGATGGAAAATTGGATGATAATTTTGCAAACATGGAAGCACGTTGTGGAGAGAAATCAAGGAACACAACAAAATTTCAACCCAAAATCCGACACCTTGCATGTCTGAAATTCGACACTTATCTGTCACATTTTCGACACATACATTTTTTTTTTGTTGGCGGCATAATGTTGGATCTTTGACATTCTACTAATGTGGGTTGAAGATCTGACAAACCATTGTGTCACATATTCAAGCATTTTTCCTTACAAAGTGCCAATCAAAATTGCATACACTGTCGGAAATCCGACGTCCTCCGACCCTTGAAGCATCGGTCGTCCGACGAATGGAAGTGTTGGAGGAATGGCGGCGTCATCGGTTTTTTATCCATAAAGTGTCGAAGAACTGACGCAATATGACACTAGAATAGTCGGCCTTCCGACGGATAGAAGTGTCGGAGGAATGGTGCCATCGTCGGTATTTTTATCTAGAAAGTGTTGGATAACTGACACCATCCGACACTAGAAGAGTCAACCTTCCAATGCGGTCCAACACTTTAACCATCAATCGTCCGACGGGTGGAAGCATCGAAGTCATGACACGACCGTCAGATGTGTTTACCGGAGTGTCGGAAGCACATCGAAAAAGCAATGTTGGTTGATGGATTTAAAAAAAAATCCAAAGATTAACTATGAGTTCATGCTCATATATTTTGTCTCTTGTAGGAATCAACACATAATATTCCTACGGTGTGTCCTCTTGAAAAAAATCTAAATCAACCAAAGCAGCCATCAAAATTCATTACCAAAACATAAATCTAAAATTGCAATTCTAAAATTTCAACTGTCTTCCACAAAGAATCAGAATTTTAGTTAACTGTGAGGCTACCCTCATGTTGACTGAATATTTGTAGGTAATATTATTTTGTATCATTTCATGGTCTTATTGTCGCTTCCATCATCACATAAATCCACCTACAACATGTCCTACTAACATAGATCTCAAACATCTAGCAGCCAATGGAAATTTCCTCACTTAATATCTTCATTGCATAACCTCAATAGTATGAAATTAATCTAGAATTACACACAATAACTCAAATATAAAATCACTTGTTGGAATTTCTATGCAATGAATTATCACTTATGCATGTAACAAATAGCACAAACAACATTCTTAAAATGATTTCCAAAGGTTATGCTAACTCAAATCATGCATCGACACATCAACCGTTACACATCTGTATTGTCATTATATTATGATTATTACTTTCTTTAATTGTTCATTTTGAAGGTGTCTCCCTTCTTCACCCGATTGCAACATCAAGATTTCACTTTCTCCCTTCATGATGGAAAATAGGTCTCATGCTAGGACAACATCAATAAAAGGTTCATGGGATTCTTGTGCAACATTAAAGGAATCATAACCCAACATTCTCATGGTATCACGTATGGCATCACATCCACAACATGAGTATACCGCTCATTAATCCTTGGTTATTACTATTAACCAATTCAAATATGACACACACTCATATGAATACATGAAATAATTTAACAAACTTTATTGAATCAAAGATTCACAACTTGGTCCGTGGTCTACCTAGAAATAAGATACTCATACATGCATTCAAGATTCCCAAAGCTATCATAAATAGATCAATTCATATAATTAAACATGGTTGAGGGACTCTTACCAAATCCCATTTCAGTACTTATGAAAATTAACATAACCAACTCATACTTTTCATGGTTTCCATCAATACCCTTTTTTTTACATTTGATGGTTGTTGGAAATACCCTTGTTCATGGGTAGATCACTATAGAAACAATATCATCAAAATCATCAGTATTGGTTTCATAAGTACATCAACAACCAGATTATATTCTCAGGTAATGATCATTGAGTATAGGAAATAAGCTATTCATATCCCTTATGTGGCACTATCATCGCTCAATACCTAACATATTATCATGAATAATATGTCTCAATATGATCACTAATTTGTGCAATCTCCAATAATTCATTCACTTACATGTACAATGTCATTTTCATGTTCTAATCACTTATGCAAAGAAAACAACATCAATCACATGCTTATCATTCATGCAAGTAGCTTCCTCTTACTAGGGAAATGCAATAAAAATAACAAGAGTAACAAGGGTATGGAATTATCCTCCATCTTGATCCTTTATCCTAGATTATAATTCCATAGTCATGGATTTCTCAATGGCTTCCTACCATTCACATTCAAACATTATCCATGACAATTTTAATTAATAGACATTGGTTTTAGCCTAGAATTTGACCACTGAAGGAAACTTGTTTGGACCAAACATTGGTGAGTTGACAAGCAGCAGAGATGATCGAGCAGAGGTTAATATGTGGAGTGTGTCAAAGGGATAAAAGAGAGAGTCTTTACATTCAAAATTGTTAGACATTTTGGGAGCTGAGTTTGAGAATACAAGTGAGAACAAACCTGAGTTTTAGATTACAGGAAAGAAGAATCAGCAAGTTTCTAAACAGTCAGTGATGGATTTGAGAGAAAAAACTAAAGAGCTGCCAATTTTGTCAAATTTCTCTGAGCAACATGGTTCATTGTTTGCGGTCAATTCCTCCTCAATCATGGATTGCAGGCCTGCAGAAAACAAGTATGTTGAGTATGTTCCCATGATTGGGGCATGTTCCAGTAATGGTACCTCACCATTATTCTGAGATTTTTCCCTATATAAAAGACAGCTGTTAGAATTGACCCTGACTGAACTATCTTAAATGTTGTTTCATATAAAACCCCCAAAAAAGTAAAAACAGAACTAAGTTAAAACTTACAATACCTTACTCTCTTGCTGAAGGTGTTGATGTCCTTGTACAAGGTATTGAGAAGACTAATAGCCTGTATAACCATGTTATCCACTCTATTGACATTGAATTTCATGTTGGCTCTATTGTAGCTGTGCCCAAGACCCAATTGAGCCTTCTCCAAGTCTATGTGATTCAAGATATGTGATTTCAACTCATTGGCAGACAAGCTTTCTAAATATATTTTGTTGTTACAGAAGGGTACCTAAACCAAACAATAATTTAGAAAAGTTGCTTCCTATCTGATTTAGAAAAGACTTGCACTAACAACCACTTAATGGAAGATTAGCTCAGAATCATAGCTGAGGGATGTAGACACTGGTTATGCTCGTCTTGTTGTATTGCTGGTTTATATATTATGACTCTTTTGATGATTCTGTATTGATGACAAATTGAGTATCCTAAAGAATACGTAAGGAATACTTTTAATAGTTTTCTTAAATTTCTTTGTTTTTGAATGATTGACAACAAAACAGTATCCAATACACTTGATTCCTCGCAGGACTAGTCAAATGTATATTTTTATTTATTCCTTGGGAATATCAAATATAGTGATTTTTAAACACATCTCAGAGAACAAAGAAATCATGGATCTAATATAAATCTAAGTTAATAAACAAATCCTTTTACCTTTCAGTATAAATATGATTCATGAGTCCTAACTAATGAATTAAAAGACACTTATGGGAAATTGACCTCAACTTAATAGCTGTTAGAATTGACCCTGAATGAACTATCTTAAATGTTGTTCCATATAAAACCCCCAAAAAAGTAAAAACAATACTAAGTTTAAACTTGCAATACCTTACTCTCATGCATAAGGTGTTCATGATGTCCTTGTCCAAGGTTTCGAGAATACTAATAGCCTGTATAACCATGTTATCCACTCTATTGACATTGAATTTCACGTTGGCTCTGCTGTAGCTATGCCCAAGACCCAATTGATCCTTCTCCAAGTCTATGTGATTCAATTACAGAGATCTGTTTACTCATTTTTGCATGATTCCTCAATGTCAAACTAAATATCAATTCATTTGATGCTATGACCCATTTTGCTCCAAACCAAGCCAGGATTACTACATATCAGCACTATGTACATCCATCAATTACAGTTACCTAGGATATGTATGAAGATAATTAGTCAAGAACATGCAAAAATATCATAAATGGACAAATAGAAGAAAATAATGTGGTTTAGACATTCCTTAATTTCTATACTCAGATTTATAATATGATCACACTTTGTCTCTTAGGAGACAAGTCACTAATGAAACAATTTACATACCCGAGAGAGAGAGATAGGTATATGGTATTGTTAAAGTTAGCCACTATCCTTCTGCCCATGAACATCTCCATTGGAAGAAGGCCAAACCTTCTTTCACTAGAATCAAAAGACAACAATGTTGTCAAGCCCTGGGCCTGCAATCACATCCAGTTTTCCAAGACATTAACCATGAGGATACTTGAACCATAATGCAGCTTTAAACTTTTATGCATATCCCTAACAGACCTTACTAATGGAGCTTGATTATAGCAGATCCAGGATCTCTCTATTATCAGTTTCCTAAATAGCTAATTCTTTTTGTATGAGTCACAATAAAGTTGAAAAATAAAGGGTGTTTTACATCATGGGTGGCCAAAAAGGCCTGGTACAATATATCTATATTTCCAATGCATTCAAAGTTGTAATCCACACCGCCATCCACCATGTCTCTTATCACCTGCCAAAGTGTTTATCTTCCCATGAGATTTGTAGCTAATAGGTGTTAGAGAGATGACTATTATATACAACCATAATCTAAGCTTTGAGCTAATTGTGTTAGAGAGATAGTTATTATATACAACCATAATTTGACGTAGCAGTACCTCTTGAATGGGCTTCTCATGCTCTTTTGGGTTGATGCAGTCTGTCACTCCCAGGGTTTTGGCTGCAGTGTATGTAATGCAAATAGTGAAACCCTTTATCTAAGGGATGCGAACATTATATATTTTTGTATATCTAACTGATAGTGCATTCTGTTCTTGAATAATTACTTCCATAGACATTTCATGCTACTATCCTAGTGAGTTAGGCTCATAAATTGTGGTCCATGATTACATTTACATTAACAATATAAAATGTTAAGGGTAACTTTCCTAGAACATTTACTTGACTGAGGAGGGTTGAACTTTCAGTCAGAAGCAACATTTCTAACAAGCATACTACCTCTTGTGCTTATGTAAGACAATTCAAGACAACCCTTTTACCAAGAATTTACTGCCGTTCAGGGCCAACCATTCAAACTTATACTAGGACTTTACTGCCTTTCAAGACCAACCCTTGGCTTAGGACCAGTACCTTACTTTTGCAAAGGTAACACCTTTCAGGACTTTACTGCCTTTCAGGGCCAACCCTTCAAACTTATACTAGGACTTTACTGCCTTTCAAGACCAACCCTTGGCTTAAGACCAGTACCTTACTTTTGCAAAGGTAAGACCTTTCAGGACTTTACTTTCTTTCATGGCCAACCCTTCAAAATTCGACTAGGACTTTACTACCTTTCAAGACCAACCCTTGGCTCAGGACCAGTACCTGCAAAGGTAAGGCCTTTCAGGACCAGCACCTTATCTTTGAAATGTAATGCCTTTTAGCACCCAACTAGCACTAGAGGTAAGCAAAAGCAACTTAACAATTCTTGGCAAGAGCTACAACAACCCAACTTAACAGGCTAAGAGCCTAAGACTCGCATATTAAATTTTAGGTAAATTTTAACAGTTATTCTAATAAAGAGAGCATTTACCTTTAGAAAAATTGTTTGAGTTTGTGTCAATACCAATTATCCTGGATGCTCCTCTTATCCTAGCACAAATAGAAGAAAACAATGTGGTTTAGACATTCCTTAATTTCTATACTCAGATTTATAATACGATCACACTTTGTCTCTTAGGAGACAAGTCACTAACGAAACAATGGACATACCTGAGAGAGAGAGAGAGATAGGTATATGGTATTATTAAAGTTTTGTTGTCCTAGCTATATGGTATTGGTAAAGTATTACCAAGGGGCCAGTTATCACGATAAATCAAAATATTTAAGGTAATTGTTTAGATCAGATGTAACAAAGTTCACCTCTATTTATGGTAAGCATCATCATCAACTAAATGTATGTGTGTGCACATGCATAAATACCCAATACATAGCCCAATCAAACAAAAGAAAACATATTTATACCTTGATTTCTGGATCTTCACACTATCTTCTTATGCTTTACCTTTCAAAATATCATTCAACATACTTCATTTTTTGTCATGTTGCAATAGTTTCATGTTAGGACCCATCAAATATATCTATTTTTGTTCAAGAAAATAACAAAAACAATCTAAATAAATACAATTCTATTACAATGTAAATTACAATACTATTCAACTATTCAAGTAAATTAATTGTTAAGAATATATCACCT
>LPNX010528670.1:5437-10437 GCA_001517045.1 Pseudotsuga menziesii
CTAAGGATGATGGCCTATCCAAGAAAGGCTTGCTTCTGCAGGATGATAAATGGGAGCTGACTGATTGACATAAGATCCGATATTATACATAGTCTTCTCACTTCTGTTTTATGTCAATGTTGAGTCGTTAGACATTCAGGACTATTAGATAGTTATTTTGTTTAATATGGCTGATCAGTGATCTTCTAGTTGAAGTTGCATAAAACCCATATCCAGAATTTAAAGACAATTTTATGAGATGTAATGAGTTAGCTCTCAATGAACAATATGGTTTTAATTTTATAAAGCTCTGATATTTAAAAAAAAAAATCATTATCAAATTAGAAGAACATAGTTTTTGCATACGTTAAAAGTTCTGAAGTAGGTCTCTAAACTTCCACAAACAACCTGCAGCTATGCCAAATTTCAAAACTACGTTAAATAAATAAAGAAGATTTTATGAGATGTAATGAGTTAGCTCTCAATGAACAATATGGTTTTAATTTTATAAAGCTCTGATATTTAAAAAAAAAAAATCATTATCAAATTAGAAGAACATAGTTTTTGCATACGTTAAAAGTTCTGAAGTAGGTCTCTAAACTTCCACAAACAACCTGCAGCTATGCCAAATTTCAAAACTACTTTAAATAAATAAATAAGATGTTAGGTCTCCGTAGTTAATTACCTTCTATTTTCGTAACAGAATGCAAGGCAAGCTTCTTGCATTTACATTTAGAGCAGTTCATGTCCAACCCTATCACAGTTTTCTGCAATCAATCAACATGTCAGCCCATCACAGCATTAATAATAGAGAATCAAACCCTAACTGACTACAGAACAGACCAGTGCTTTTATTATTATTATTATTTAAAGAACAGACCATTATTATTATTATTATTTAAAGAACAGATCAGTACTTACATTAGCCATCTCAACAGAGAAGAGAAGAGATCTGAAAAACTATAGGAATTGAAGGGCTCTCAAACAAAAATCCAGTTAAGCAAAAGGATTCACCTATGGAAATGGCATAGAGATGAAAGGCGATCAATATATATTACTGAGATCCGACCGTATGCACCGCAGCAGCCGCCGCATTGAATGCTGCGGTGCATAAGAAATATTGATCGTCGTTGAAATACCCTAACGTACCTGGTTTTGCAGAACATAAAAAGCTTCCTCGTGCCGCCCACGTGGTGGTTGTCACCTTGTTTTGCAGAACATAAAAAGCTTCCTCGTGCCGCCCACGTGGTGGTTATGGTGACAGTACCACTGCACAACTGCTTGACATTATCACAAATGTAATTTTGGTGATGACGTGGCATATTTCTGTAATTCTTGCCGAGCACGTTTCTGGTCACATTCAGTTCACCTAAAGAAAAGCTTTAAAAGATTCCACATCTCATCCTTCTTTCTAGAAATGCCTTTCAGTCTAGTATGTAATAATTGTGTAATAAAGTATAAAACATTTTAGATGACAATGAAATTGCGCCAACCATGACAACCATTTTAGTTATGTCCTTGACTTTTTTTTTTTCACTTAAAGGGAAATAACAGTCCCTTGCTATTTCTATTAGAAATCAAAGGAGACTTTTACATACATATGGTTTGATACCATCTTGATCAACACATCAACTTTCAAAATATCACCCTCGCTATCGAGTGATGCCACATATACCGTATATACTAAGTACATGCCACAATATACTTATCAGTACTGTATTTAAATATACTAAGTATATGCCACAATTTACTTATCAGTTATGTCCTTGACTTTAGATATACCACTATATTTATTATTATTATTTAATTACATATCACTATATTTATTATTATTATTATTTTATTACATTGTTTATCTCTTTAAAGATGTTTTGTCCTTTTACTATTTTTATGGAAAAACTTTATGTTTTTTTGTTTTGGCTTGAAATGTTTTCTTATAATTTTTTTATTATCGATTCTAATGTGAATTTTTATTTTAATACCCAATTGTTTCCATTTTAACTTTAATATTTTTTATCATATGTTAGTACTTATACAATATTTTTAACTTTATGTTTTTGTTTTGGGTGGAAATACTCTCATAATTATGTATTCTCGATTTTAATGTGAATTTTATTTTGAGACCTAAATGTCCTAACTTTTATATTCTTTGGACTATATGCCAACTACTTTTCTATAGAGTGACATTGATACAGTAATCTTTCAAAAGAGACACTCAAGGCTCTTTCTTTCTCAGACTTGAAGTGTTATCTTATTAATTTTGGGTATCTTTTTTTATTTGTACACTCATGTCACTTAATCATTAAATGTTTCTTGCTAGAGATACTTGGATTTTTCATCATTTGTATTTCTATGTCTAAATATATCCTTATGAATTTTTCATCATTTGTACTTCCATGTCTAAAGATATCCCTACTTCTATTGGGTTTGCATCTTTTTTATATATGATGCCCATTGGTTCATTTCTCCAAGACTTGAATTTTTATATCTAATGGCCTTGTTTTTCAATTGGAAATTGAATAGGTCATTATTTATTTTTCCAATCAATGCTTCTTTGTTGATAACTTTCTATAACCTTTTATAAAGCAACTTGTTATTATTCTTTAAATTCTTAATTTGTTTTATAAGCTTGAATTAAGATCCCTTCAATGCAATTTTCTTTTCTCATTTCCTATTTTGTTGAGATTATTTTGAAGGTCTTGACTTTCTTTCTACTCATTTTCGAACTTTTTAATTTGTTTAAGTAATCTTTGATTAAGGTTCTGTGTCTAGGAACTTTTTTTGTTTGACAATTTTTCTTAAGATCTTCACTCTCTTATTCTAACTTTTAATTGCAACGGTTTGTATCTTTTGACTTCTTAATTTGTGTAAGTAATTCTTGACTATAATCTTTTAAGCAAGAAATTTCTTTATCTTTATATATATAATCTCTTATTAAATTGGTTCTTAATTTTTAATTTCATAACTTTTGAAATATGATTTCTTTTCTTTTAAATGTTTTTCATTATAACTCTCAAATTATATATTTTTTTATAAATTGATTAAAATATCCATGATTTTTATACATAAATTTCTTCACTAATAAAGTTATTTTATAATAATATCAATGTATCACTTCACTTACCTTTTCCCTCTGTTTTAGAACATTCATATTCTACCTTATCTTTTAAATAATAAATTGTGTAAGTAATATGGATGGTCACTTCAACCTTCCATAAAATTATAAATTTTTATTAAACTTTTAGTTACATACTATTGTTTATGTTAAAATACTCATCATTTCTATTTATATATTTCTTCAATAATAATACTTTTAATTTAATAATAATATTAATATATCACTTTACTTAACTTCTCCTTCGAACATCCAATTCCATATTATCTCTCTTAAATTTGTTATTTAATTAGATAATAATATTAATATATCACTTCACTTAATTGTTTCCATGGTCTTGAAAAAACCATATTCCACATCATCTCTAAGTAACAAATTGTGTGAGTATTATGGGTTATTATTTCATCTTTCTATAATAATTCCATCTATGATAATTAAATAAATTACTAAACTCTATGATAATTATATAATTCCTTATATTATAAATTTTTATTAAACTCTTAGTTACATACTGTTAAAATATTCATCATTTTTATTTATATATTTCTTCAATAATAATATTTTTAATTTAATAATAATATTAATATATCACTTCAGTTAACTTTTTCCTTGAAACATCCAATTCCATATTTTGTTTTTTAAATTTATTATTTAATTAGATAATAATATTAATATATCACTTCATTTAAGTGTTTCCATGGTTTTGAAACAATCATATTCCACATACAAATTGTAAGAGTGGGTGTGTGCAAGAAGTTGAGGGTCTCTTTTGGCGCGTTAGATGCAATACAAAACTGAAAAACTAGACATCCATCAACTTGCATGGATATTTTGAGACACTTACACAATGAATCTTGCGATCAGTAAAAAACAAGAAATGTAGGAAATTGAATGACCTTTCCAGATATATATATTTTTTTCTATTGAAAATGTTGTCAACTATCTAAAGTTAGATAAATTTTAACAGGCGCTTTTTATTTTTGTGACAAATTATAAGGTATATGTTTTTGTGGGTGCAGCGTCTGAGTGTCTAAATGATGGAATAAACTTACGAAAACTGGTATACATATAGAGAACATATAGGACTAGTGCACGACTATTTTTCCAATAATAAAAATAATATTTTAAATTTTTTTTTAATTATCTAAGAGATCAAACCTTGAAAACGGTACATCATTTGTGGGTGCAGCGCTTGAATTTATTAATGCAATTATTTGGAAATGGATTTTTTATAACATGTAGAGATTGGTGTTCTTTAGTGCACCATACAATTTTTTTTTTAAATGGTTGAGAAACGAAAGAGATATGGACGAAACACTACCAGTGTGTTTTTTGAGTTGAGGAGTGATGAAAGAAGATAAATAAGAAAAAAATAGAAAAAATTATGTATTCTTGTTAAAATTTACATATTTAGAATCTGCAAAAAAACCATATATGTTTCTAAAATATCCTAAAAAATGGAGGTGTGCAGCATAATCAGACGAACCGCTAAACACGAGCATATTGAAAATTTGGATATAATGTTGAATTAGCCATGGTTGATCATACTCCAAGGCACAGGCATGTTGAATCCGAAGCAAAGTACAAAGCAGACACATAGGCATAGGAATTCCATGAAAGCATGGGTGGAGGCTCGGCCTTATCATTTGGAGGGAATAAATTTTTGAATTTAAACAATACGCGAGCGCGATTTAACTAAACAAAACGAGTGCGCGTTATATAGAAACAAAACACGTGCGCGTTATGTGCAGACAAATCGCGTGCACGTTTTGTAAAACCAAAAATAGCATTCATCATTATCTTCATCTTCATCATCTTCAACTTCATCATCATCATCATCATCATCATTAACATGATCATCATCTTCAACTTCATGATCATCATCATCACCATCAACATCATGAAC
>LPNX010528670.1:12937-23707 GCA_001517045.1 Pseudotsuga menziesii
CATCCTCATCATCATCATCACCATCAACATCATGAACATCATCATCATCATCCTCATCATCATCATCACCTTCATCATCATCATCATCCTCATCATCATCATCACCGTCAACATCATGAACATCATCATCATCATCCTCATCCCCATCCTCATCCTCATCATCATCATCACCTTCATCGTCATCATCATCATCATCATCAACATGATCATCATCATCACCATCATCATCACCATCATCTTCAACTTCATCATCATCATCATCATCAACATGATCATCATCATCACCATCAACATCATCATCACCATCGTCGTCATCAACATCAACATCATCATCACCTTCCTCATCATCATCATCATCATCATCATCATCATCATCATCATCATCATCAACATGATCATCATCTTCATTATCTTCATATTCATCTTCATCATCATCATCATCATCACCATGATCATTGATCATCGATCATCATCATCAACATCGCCATGTTCATCATCATCAACATCATGAACATCATCATCATCATCATCCTTATCATAATCATCACCATCATCATCATCCTTATCATAATCATCACTATCAACATCATGAACATCATCATCACCATCGTCGTCATCAACATCATCATCACAATCACCTTCCTCATCATCATCATCATCATCATTGATCATCGATCATCATCATCAACATCGCCATGTTCATCATCATCATCTTCATCATCATCATCATCATCTTCATCTTCATCTTCATCATCATCACCATCGTCATCATCATCAACTTCATCATTATCATCATCATCATCATCATCATCACCTTCCTCATCATCATCATCGTCATCATCATCATCATCAACATCATCACCATCGCCATCATCATCATCATCATCATCATCCTCATCATCATTATCATCATCCTCATCCTCATCCTGATCATCAGCTTCATCATCACCATCATCATCATCAACATGATCATCATCATCACCATCAACATCATGAACATCATCATCACCATCGTCGTCATCATCATTATGAACATCAACATCATCATCATCCTCCTCCTCCTCATCATCATCACCTTCCTCATCATCAACATCATCATCACCATCATCATCATCATCATCAACAACATCGCCATGATCATCATTATCATCTTCATCATCATCATCTTCACCATCATCACCTTCATCATCACCATCGTCATCATCATCATCATCACCATTTCCATCATTGACATCATCATCATCATCATCACCATCATGAACATCATCATCATCATCCTCATCATCACCATCCTCATCATCATCCTCATCATCATCACCGTCAACATCATCATCATCATCATCATCATCCTCATCATCATCACCATCAACATCATCATCATCATCTTCATCATCATCACCATCAACATCATGAACATCATCATCATTCATCATCATCATCCTCATAATCATCATCACCATCAACATAATGAACATCATCATCACCATCACCATCATCGTCATCATCATCATCATCATCACCATCATGAACATCATCATCATCATCCTCATCATCACCACCACCATCATCATCATCATCATCATCATCATCATCATCATCATCATCATCATCATCATCATCATCATCATCATGTGTATATGTATTGAATTGGTTTTAAGATTTAAATTCTTTAATTTGTGCAATTATTTTTTTACTATATTTTTTTAGAGTTTTTTAGTTATAACTTTTAAATTATAATCACTTCATTTACCTTCTTCCTTGATTACAACATTCATATCCCACTTTATATTTTAAATAATAAATTGTATAAATAATATAAAATTATATTTTATTAAAATCTTAATTATATATGTATTCATGTTAAAATATTCATAATTTCTATTTAAAAATTACTCCAATACTACTCCATTTTAATAAAAATATTAATATCTAGATCACTTCACTTACTTCTCCCATGGTCTTGGAACATCCATGTTTCACATCATCTCTACAAATAGTGCACAAGTAATATCGTTATATTTCAACCTTTCATGATGATTTCTTTTATGTATTGTGTGATAATTAGGTATATTCAAATTTTAGTAGATTGATTGAGAGATATCACATGAGCGAGGACGATATTAGAGTATGAATGGACTTTAATTTCTCTTTACAAGGTGATATGATATATGCATTAAATATATATCTATGAAGATATGATTGATTGAATATTGTTTTGATATTCTAGGTTTAGCATTTTTACAAATTGTGTAAGTAATATCATTATATTTCAATATTTTATGATGATTTTTTTATGTTTTGTGTGATAACTAGATATATTCAAACCTTAGTAGATTGATTGAGATATATCACATAGGCGAGGAGGATATTAGAGTATGAATTGAATTCAACTACCCTTTACAAGGTGACATGATACATGCACTATATATCTTTATGAAGGCACGATTGATTGATTGAATATTCTTTAGAGATTCTAGGTTTAGCCATTTATATATGTTTTTGTGTGTTACATATTTATGAAGGAACGATTGATTGATTGAATATTGTTTAGAGATTCTAGGTTTCGATATTTATATATGTTTTTGTGTGTTATAGACAAATTTTTATATTATTAACTTCATTTGATATAAAAATTCATATATTAATGATACTTGCTTTACTTTAATGATATTTTCTCTACATATGTTGTGTTTTATTTATTTAGAATATAATCCACAATATAATTTATTTCTTAGGTTTACTTAATTTTTATCCTTTTTTTCAGGTGGAAAAAACATTTTCTTCCATGGAAGCATGTTTGATCACGAGATTCCAGTCAATCTCCAGATTGAGCTGTCTAAAGGAATTAATGGAGGTCTCCCAAGTTTGAAAAGTAATTAGGTTGACATAAATCATTGCATTACATTTAATTCAAAATTCTATATGGTCTATCTCTCTTGCCTTTAATGCAATAGCATCTAAGTGATGGAAAACCTTACCACCACATCCAATGTTGATATCACTTTAGAAAAAACTCACGAAGATGTCAGCTACGTTTGCCTAATAAAAAATTCAAATTTAAAAAATACAGATATTAGCAGCTATTAACAACTATGGAAAATTTTTCAAATATTGCACTCTAAGGACATGATTAATACACCTTCCCTATATATATATCCCCTTGTAGAGGACATAATAAATGTATAGAAAAGTAACACATTTTAGATAACAATGGAATTGGGAGGACTATGACAAACTAAATATTTAAAAAATATATAAGTGAATCGAGAATAATCGCTAGTGGGAAAAGCTTTAAAATATTAATATTAATAATACTAGCACAACTACTTAACTTGGCTGATAACATCGACAGGTCTCAAGTTAAGGGTCACTAATAAGTTATCATTATTCTTGTTAAATGAGTAATTTCTCACAACCCGTGAGTTATCCATGTATCAACTAGGATTTATCCATGCATTGGGTACTAGTTATCCATGCATCATTATTGTTTATATTCTTTTTTAATAATTGTTTATTTTGAATTTGTAACTACTGCCATAGAATCAATCTGGACAATACACTTGTCTCATCCTCGTCCATAAATGAAAAAGCATAGGTGCTTATCCACCCTAAAATCTCAAATAAAAACACCTATTGATATAATAAATAATAAACATCTCATCTCTCAAAAGCTTTAAATATTAATAATAAAAATTCCATCCTCTTAGATCTCATCCCTCTTACTATGACGCCCAGTATGTTTTTTTTATTGCAATGTTCAATTATTGTGGAGTCAATTATTTAAATCCCAAGTTCCATTTAAATATTTAAGGGGAGGAATTATAAGTTTTTTTTCAATATAAATTATATATAAGTTTTTATTGGAAAGTTAATGTGAGAGATTCAATCTTTATAAATGACATAATTGAGTTTTTAATGAGCATAAAAGAAAAAAAATGTGAACCTTTTAAGTTTTTATTTTCTATTAAATATTTGGAAAAAAAATCATGAAAAATCTTTCTAATAAAATATATATAATCAAAGATCGTTATGTCTGTCAATTTTAAACATCATCTCCTTATCCTTCAAAAATCCATAAAAACAAATACTATTTAAATATCAATGAATGATATATTTACATAATGACATGTGATGATGTACTTGTAATATTTACTTATCAAATATGAATGAATGATATATTTACATAATGCCATGTGATGATGTACTTGTAATATTGACTTATCACAATGGTTGGTTGGTAGGTATATTTACATGAGTAAGCTAGCTATGGAGCAATCCTCCCTCATCGGACGGAGGAGGAGCAAAGTTAGCGTTGACTTTGCTCCTCCTCCGTCCGATGGAGGGAGGTTTGCTCCATAGCTAGCTCACTCCTTTACATAATGACATGTGATGATGTACTTGTAATATTGACTTATCACAATGGTTGGTTGGTAGGTATATTTACATAATGACATGTGATGATGTACTTGTAATATTGACTTATCACAATGGTTGGTTGGTAGGTATATTTACATAATGACATGTGATGATGTACTTGTAATATTTACTTATCAAATATGAATGAATGATATATTTACATAATGCCATGTGATGATGTACTTGTAATATTGACTTATCACAATGGTTGGTTGGTAGGTCCTATCTTTAATTTAGATATGACATTTTATTATTTTACTACATTATTCATCTCTTAAAAGATGCTTTGTCTTTTGAATCGTTTTTTTTTTCCATAATTTTTTATTCTTGATTTCAATATGAATTTTTATTTTGATACTCAGTTGTCTCAATTTTAATTTTTTTTTTACTATATGCCAATGCTTAAGCATTTTTAGGAAAAATTGTGTTTTTGTTTTGGCTTGAAATATTTTCTCATAATTCTTTATTCTCAATTTCAATGTGGATTTTTATTTTAAGAACCAATTGTCTTGACTTTAATATTCTTTGGATTATACATCAACTACGTTTGTTTTGAGAGAGATTGATACACTAGTATTTCTTTCTCAATGGATGGTAAATGAGGTAATTTGTCAACCTTGATTACAAAGCTTAACCTTTAGAGGGTCAAGTGAGTCAAACCTATGACTTCCCTAACTTCAAAGGAAAGATTTGGTGCCTAGCTCTCAATCATTGAGCCTTTTTTTTTCAGAGGAAAAAATATCAGTCTTTGTTATTCATAGGAATCAAAAGACATATTATACATATACCATCTTCTTGACTGAGAGAAAGAAATAGGATCCAAATCCGCACATAGACATACAATGATCTTGCCTACAAAAGCATCCAGCCAACAAAAAGACAAAAGTCTGATCTTAGCAGACTTTCTCATCATCCCTGAAATCTCAGGTCAGAACATGCTATGAAATCGGAGGTGATCAATAGACAGACATTCTTGAGCAAAACTTGCTAGCTGAAAAGTCTCATACATGACAGACAAAGAAGAACAAATCAAATGCTGAACATTCAAATGCTAAAAAAAGAAGAAGGGATTCAACAGCTAAAAAAGCACAAATTGGCCATGTTCTATGACCATCCCATCCAATGATTCAGAGAAAGATCCATATCCCATATCCAAATTCAGAGCCTGTTTGGAGAGGCCGTCAGCCAGCATGTTATGCTCTCGGAATATATACTTGAAGATCACCGGAGGGACAAGATGGAGCATATTTTTTTATATCATCACACCAATGCATCAGAGAAGGAATATCAAGGGCTGAAAGTCTGTTGAGCCATGAAATAATAACCATCGAGTCACCAAATATCATATGAATGGGAAGACCCATCATCAAACTCACTCTAAGAACAACCCAGAGTGTCAATAATTCCGCTCTTGTATTCGTGCTACATCCACAGCCCAATGAGAAACTGAAATAATGAGTTTCATTTAGGTAGATCACAAAACCTGCTCCTCCTATATTCCCTGCAGCAGCCCCATCAAAAAAACCACAAGGAAAGACCTTCTGAGGCTTTGGACCAATAATCCGGTTTTTAAGAGATTTTTGTGGAACTGGATATAAATTTTGATAACTTTCAACCTTGGAAATACCCTCAAGGTTCTCTCTTTCTCATACATAAGTGTTATATTGATTAAATTTTTGTAGTATGTCTTATGTGCACACTTGTGTCACTTAACCATTATACAGAAAAGGTCATGGCCCATCATTACATAGTCATCATGAGGGGACCTCATTAAAATTTCATAAAATACTTCAAAATCAAAAGATAATTATTCGTACTACCACATCTAAACATACCCCTATTTCAATTGGGTTTGCATCTTTTCGATATGTGATGTTGATTGGATATGTATTGGTTCACTCCTCCAAGATTTGTTTTTTTGCATCCAATGGCCTTCTATTTTAATTAGAAACTTAATTGGTCATGCAACTTTCTATAACTATTAATGTAGCAACTTCTTATAATTCTTTAGCTTCTTGATTTGTGTTAGTAAACTTAGATTATAATATCTTAAATGCAATTTTCTTTTCTCATTTTCTAATTTGTTGAAATTATTTTTAAGGTCTTAAACTTTTTTGTTGCTCATCTTCTAACTTTTTAATTTGTTTAAGTAACATTTGATTAAGGTTCTTTATATAGGAACTTTCTTCAAATTTTGTTTGGCAATTTTTCTTGAGATCTTCAATCTCCTATTCTAACTTTTAATTGCAATGGTTTGTATTTTTAACTTATTAATTTGTGTAAGTAGTTGTTTGACGATAATATTTTAAGCAAGTTTAAAATATCTTTATCTTTTTGTATGAAGTTATTGCCATATATATATTTATTGAATTGGTTCTAAGCTTTAAATTCTTTAATTTGTGCAATTATTTTTTTTACTATATTTTTTTAAAGTTTTTTAAGTTACAACTTTTAAATTATAATCACTTCACTTACCTTCTCCCTTGATTGCAACATTCATATCCCACTTTATCTTTTAAATAATAAATTGTATGAATAATATAAAATTATATTTTATTAAAATCTTAATTATATATACATTCATGTTAAAATATTCATAATTTCTATTTAAAAATTACTCCAATACTACTCCAATTTAATAAAATATTAATATCTAGATCACTTCACTTACTTCTCCCATGGTCTTGGAACATCCATTTTCCACATCATCTCTGCAAATTATGTACAAGTAACATCGTTATATTTCAACCTTTCATGATGATTTCTTTTATGTATTGTGTGATAACTAGGTATATTCAAATTTTAGTAGATTGATTGATGATTTATTTTATGTATTGTGTGATAACGAGGTATATTCAAATTTTAGTAGATTGATTGAGATATATCACATGTGCGAGGACGATATTAGAGTATGAATGGACTTCAATTTCTTTTTACAAGGTGACATGATATATACATTAAATATATATTTCTACGAAAGTATAATTGATTGAATATTGTTTAGAGATTCTAGGTTTAGCATTTGTACAAATTGTGTAAGTAATATCATTATATTTCAATCTTTTATGATGATTTTTTTATATGTTTTGTGTGATAAGTAGATATATTCAAACCTTAGTAGATTGATTGAGATATATCACATGGGCGAGGAGGATATTAGAGTATGAATTGACTTCAACTTCCCTCTACAAGGTGACATGATGCATGCACTATATATCTCTATGAAGGCACGATTGATTGATTGAATATTCTTTAGAGATTCTAGGTTTAGCCATTTATATATGTTTTTGTGTGTTACATCTTTATGAAGGAACGCTTGATTGATTGAATATTTTTTAGAGATTCTAGGTTTAGATATTTATATATGTTTTTGTGTGTTATAGACAAATTTTTATATTATTAACTTCATTTGATATAAAAATTCATATATTAATGATACTTGCTTTACTTTAATGATATTTTCTCTACATGTGTTGTGTTTTATTTATTTAGAATATAATCCACAATATAATTTATTTTTTAGGTTTACTTAATTTTTTTTTTTTTTGGTTTTTTCAGGTGGAAAAAACATTTTCTTCCTATTTTGAAGGAATTAAGGAAAGCTCGTGTACATGTACTAAAGATCTCCACAAACTTCCCCACTTTCATGGATGGTAGGTCGAACAAACTGTCATTCGGACATCCAAGCCAGAATATGTCTCAACGGAATTGAACTTGGGTGGATGGAATGAAATCCATCTATCCCCATCAAGGGATCATCGTATCCTTGACACTCAATTCTCATCCCTAATAAATGTAGTAATCAATATTCATTTTTTCCATGAAATCAATTTTATGCTCTTTCCTCTTGAAAATGATATTAGGTAGTGGAATGTTTCAATTTGCATCATAAATTTTAGATTTCATATGCTAAAGGGTCAATTATTTTGGTGAAAGATTTAAGGATCAAAGGATATATTAAAAAAAATTGTGAGTGACCAAAAAGTTGATTCAAGCAAAGTTTAAAACAAAATTATGACGAAGTCCTCGATCATAACATAACTCTAATACCAATAAAATGAACAAAATTAATTTACCATAGAATAACTAGCATATGTAGGGCATAACATAAATCTAATACCAATAAAATGAACAAAATTAATTTACCATAGAATAACTAGCATATGTAGGGAAACATGACAACATCCATAAAGGAAAAAAAATCTAAGTAATTCAATAAAATGTGAATAAATAATATGCTAATACAATGCCATGTGACAATCGTTGACTAGTGACAATGATTGATAGGTCACACCCTTAATTAAGTTGTGTCGTGCTTCATTTATTTTTATTATTGTTTAATATTTAATATTTATTTATTGATTGAAAAGGGGTAGTTTGAGTAGTTAAGCGATTTAAGCTTCATGTAGTAGATCTTGGGATTGATCTCATGGACTAGTTGTTTGTGTTGCATGCTTCACTTGATGTCCATGTTAAGTCAAACATTAGAACATATGGGTTTGTACCGGGTACTATATGTGAAATGTAGGGAATTGTTTGGGAATCTCTCTACAACGTCTTCCTTGAAAATAACCTAAGGATCTATCTCAACCAATTGTTGTTAATATTACTGGGTATATAACTATTTTTGTGACAATAGATACCTAATTCAAATTCTCCTAAGTTAAACACAATAATATACATTACAATTTGTGTATTTGTATGTATGCACATTGTATGCCTTATTGTGAGTTATATGCATTCTCATTCTTAGATAAACCCTTTATAATTTTTTATAAAAATTAATGGCTGAACAAGTCAATTTGATTTAAACTTTCATACTTTACTTATTATTGTATTCCAACTTGCCTCATCTTACTTATATTCCTTTTGTTCTTCTTACTTATATTCCTTTTGTTCTTGGGATAAGTATAAAATGTTTATTGAATGGTTTTGGTCTCCTCTTAGTAGCCTTAACTGATAATGAAGAAATATTATTATTTTTTTATAAAAAAGAAAGATTATTTTTTGTTTTTTCAACGAAATCGATATGTACAAAAAAATACAGTATGTTAGAATGTTTGAATATATCAATATATACGAAAACAATATTATTGTAGCTTCGAGAAAGTGAAAACAATAATCATGGTAGCTTCGAGAAAGTGAAAACAATAATCATGCGACATAGACATAAATTAAAAGAAGCTACATACTTTTTTTCGACGATGCTTGTCTGTCGCTGAATGCGGAAGCTTAAGAATCGTTTTATGCAACCCCAAAACTTTGTGGTAATAATATTATTGTAAGTGTCACTTCAACAACTTTGAAGCACGTTTAATAATGGGTATGACGTAATCTTGATGATTCAATTGCAACTTTAATAATGGGTATGACATAATCTTGATGAGCATAGTATATTAAGAGTTATAATTGTTGGCATTAATTTTTTAAGTAGTTTATTGTCTGTAATTGATTATGATATGAGTAATGAAATATATCTAGTTTTGTCTTTGTGTTAGTTAAGTTGCTACATAACATGAAGTGGAGTTTTATGAAACTCATCAATAATTTAAAGCTTTTGAATGTTTTCAGTGTGATGTATTTAGTGCTGATACACATGTAAATGAAGAAAGTTCAGTTAATATTCTAACAAATGAAGAAGAAACTAAAATTGAAAATGAGACAGAATTTGACGATAAATGTCTCACTGAAGATGAGCTGATTGAGATTCAAAAAGAAATGAAAATGATGAATGGTGAAGATGGTTTATTTTCTGCATATCAATTTAATGGCAGATTGTATAGTAGAAGAAACTGATTCAAAAATGAATGTTTATGATGCTGAGTATGACAACACTAAAGTTGCAAATTTTGAAGATGGTGTAATGATTTTTTTTATATAGCAAAGAGACAATGCATAACAGTTTGTAAATGATATTTTTGAGAAATGGAATCTTGAAGAGATTAGGTGTTGTGTGAAGTTTATTTTATGGCAACATATTATAAAATAGGTTCAATGATATTTTTGAGAAATGGAATTATGAAGAGATTAGGCATTATGTGAAGTTTATTTTGTGGCAACAAATTATTGAATAGGTTGAGGCTTGTAGGATGCAAATGATACAACTGAAAAGTTTTGAGTACAGTCAGCAAAAAGTCATCGAATACTTTGATGATGTCGATGGAAGAATGAGGGCAAAGGACTCTGAAAATGACAGATTTAAAGAATGTAAGAAAACAATGCAGCTAAAGAAGAAACTGAAAATGAAGAAGCCAAAGGGCTGATGCACAATCATGGACTCCTTTAAGGACACTTTAGATGCCACATAATACTGGAATAAACGGAAAACTCTGATTTTAGGTGACAATTAGGGGT
>LPNX010528676.1:0-59555 GCA_001517045.1 Pseudotsuga menziesii
GAGAGTATACTAGTGAGATATGATATGTACAGCAGCATATACACAGTCTATTTTTATCATTATCTACAGTTAGAGAGCAGAGTTACTTGTTCAGTAATTGTGAATGAGGAGAGGTACATGAGCAGTATGTGGCAGTGATATCTGCAGCAGATTCAGAGATTGGATTGGCATAGGTTGCCTTATGAGTGTTTGGTCTGACTCATATTGGCTGAGTAGTATGAGCAGTTGGTTTGACCCAGGTGGTCTGGTACACAGTTGGTTGAATTCAGATTGATTGATTCAGATGATGTGAACAACAACTTGATTGGTACAGCTAGATTGCGCATGTTGATTAGTAGTGTGGAGCAGTTGTGGTGCAGTGGTCAGTGGACAGTGGATGGTCAGTGGACAGTTGATAAGCAGTGGACAGTTGATGAGCAGTGGTCAGTTGATGACCAGTGAAAGTGGTTGTGCAGTGTGGTTTAGATTGTGCAGTGTGGTACAGGTGTTTGATAGCAGGTCCGCAGGATCAGTGCAGTTTGTGGTTCAGTAGTTCAGTTTCTATCTTCATATAAGGGTGGCAGGACGGGGCTAGGAAAGGAGGTCGTAGCCTCCTTCCGGTGGAAGCCGGAAAACCAGGGAGTGGCAGCTTCCTTCAGGTCATAGCCTGTAAATCAAGGGGGTCGTAGCCTCCTTCCAGTTGAAGCTGGAGAAATTGAAGTCTTTGTAATAAGGGGGTGTTGCCTCCTTCCAGTTATTTCTGGAAAACTATTTTAAAAAGGCTTCCGTGGTTTTCCCCCCAGGACTTGGGTTTCCACGTAAAAATCTTGTGTACTGTGTTGCTATGCTTTCTATGTGATGATGATGATATGATGATGATAACAATGCTGATGGTCATATAATGATAATGTGACAATGCATGATATTGAATAAGTTGTTGATTATAAAAGTTGAAAAAGTAATAAACATTGCACACACTGATTCACCCCCCCCTCTCAGTGTCTACAAGTCCCTACGAAAATACTAAGTTCCAGATTTATTAATTAATTACAAATTAATTAAAGGGATCTTCTATTAAGACTGAGGCTAAGGTTTTGAGAGATGACAGTCAAACTAATGCAAGAAGCAATATTAAATGACAGTCAAGCCTTTTATTTATAACCAGTGCCTGAAGAATGGAGTCAGAGAATGCAACTTTTAATGGATGCAAATCTAAGTTAATTATCCACAGATTAAGTTGTCTAACAATAAGATGAATAAACAAATAAATGGTACAAGTATAAATAATAATGAACCAAGATATTTAAGCAAAAGTACAGATGATCTAATTTTATCAGTGTAAACAAATGAACAGGTAAAATAGCTACAGTTTAAACAAATATGAACCAGATTTACAAATTATAGACAAAGATATCTGAAGGAAAATGCCTTAAATGAAAATTATTAAACCAATAGTAAAAAGAACAGACTTTAGGTTGAATTACTTGAAGCAATTAAACAAGTGTTAAGCATTCACCACATGAATAATTGCAGAACTGAAAGTAAATGAAACTGAAAAGTAAAGTGCTGGAGTGGAAGTGCTCAAAATGAAAATGTTATAGAACCGGTTTTGCAATGTCTCTTGGTTTATTTTAGGTAAATTTTATTAAGGTTTTTTCTTCTTGAAAATTAGTCTTCGAACCGGTGGTGTGACTACCCCAATCCAGTATTTCTCAAGTCAAAGAGGGAGTGCTGTTACGCTAAACAAAGTGGGAGCAAAGCCCACCCATAGCTCACAGGTCAAACCCCAATGCCCTGGTGCTCAACAAGGGCGACGTAGAACACCTAGAGACCCCCCACGGTCTTCTACCCCAAGTCGCCTCCAAGGGCACTGTTTTTAATTAACTAGAAAAACAGCTAGATGGATGCTTATTAAACTAAGACTTCTCTATCCCCTATCATATCTCGTGAGTACCCCGAAGGGTGATAACCGAGTAGAGGAACAGGAAATAGTGAAGTTTTTGTTGGTTAATTTTAGGGGTAAATTTTATCTGGGTGATTAGCATGCAATGTTTATTTTAAAAAACTATCAACAAGATCAACCAAGCGGTACCCCTTATGGGAGGTGCTGGTACTTGATCTTGGACTTGGAAAATAAAATGTGTTGATTGTAGCAAAAAAAAGGAAAGTTGTTTTAATTACCCAAACCCCCACTTCTCCTGCTTTTCATATCCAACTTGAAGTCCCTAAAGGGAGATGACAAGTGGATAGAGGACACACAAGATAGATGGGTTGTATGATTATCCTTTTGACATAAAATAAAACTTAAGGAAACTGTAACTAGCTAAAGCAATGCCTAACTGCACAGCAATCTCTGTGACAGAGATGGTGGTCTGTCACAGAGATAGTGGGTAAACTGAAAATAAAACCAGTTATCCTAACCTCACAACAATCTCTGTTACAGAGATGGTGGTCTGTAACAGAGAGAGGTGGGTAAACAGAAGTAACAAAAATATTAAACTGACCTCACTTCAATCTCTGTGACAGAGATGGTGGTCTGTCACGAAGATAGGTGGGTAAACAGAAAAAACTTGCATAAACAGAAATCTAAGCAACTAGTATTCTATTTCCTACTCTACTTCCTAATCTATTTACATATAGATTACAAGTGCTTATAAATTTTGCAGAATACCCCAAGAGAAATTCTCGTTAGGGTTTACAAAAAATCAGAAAAGAAGAGAGAGAGGTGAGGGTTTGAACCCCTTTTGGAACCGGTTGAAGGTTGAGGTATTTCTGGGCCGACTTGGGCAGCACCTCCCCTTCACCTGTGTAAAACCTGTCACAAACCAGCAAGCTTTGTTCGCTGGAAATCACAGTAAACACTAAAGAAATTATCAGAAAAAAGTAGTACCCAAAAATCACTAATTTACAGCAAAAATCTGAGTATAAAAATGACAGAAATATGATGTTTAAAGGGCTGATAACTGAGTTTCCAGCCACCTAAATGACGTTAAAACAATAAATCTGAAGCATTTAACTAATATACTAAAGGTTAGGGCCTTAAAACCAAGGTTTTTATCACTATACAGTGATAAAAACAGAGTTTTAAAACCCTTGTAAACAAATGTGCGAAAATGAAAAACAGAAATTTAACCAATGGAGAAAATGCTCCTTTGTTCTAGATCCCTGCAAATAAACTTATAAGAGCTGCAAAATGTAAGCAAAGAGGTGAGCACATAAATAAATCCTACAAAATACTTTGTAGAATCTTACTAATCTACTCACAAATGCAAATAGAAATACTTCTACCTACAAGTCTCTCCACAAAATACTTTGTGGAGAGCTATCTAAGCTAACAAATGCAAATCAAATAAATGAAATAAGCAAGTTACCTTACAAAAGAAGCATGCAATGTGGAAGAGAGACACCAATAATTCCTCCAAAGATTACTTGTATTAAGCCCAACTAGGGCAAGAACATTACAATAGCAATAGAAGCTTGAGAGAATATGAGAGGAGAATGGAGAAATATTCCAGCAGCATAACAATAGCATGAGAGATCATATCAAATGAGGGAGTGAGACCCTGATTATATAGTTGAGGAAGACCCCAACCCCTTGAAGATCAACGGCCAAGATTAGATCTAGATCTAGATTAGATCTCTGCCACTAGATCTAGGTATTTGACTTTTTACCACTCTCAATCAATCTACACCCTTAGATTGCTTTTTAATCCATGGCTTGAGTACTTGATCCATGTCTTAATTATTCTCCACCCTTAGATCTAGGGTTTTGACCAAGTGCTCCTTTGAGATGAGTTTGGTGGTTTAAAAGTGGGCCCAACATAGGCGCCTCCTCCACAGGTGGCGCCCTCCTCCAAATGTGGCGGCCTCCTTATTAGCTAGCGCCTTCACTTTTATGTTGACGCCCCACTAAATTAGCGCCCCTCTATTTCATGTGTGGCGCCCTTCTAAATTAAGTGACGCCCCTCTTTAAGGTAGCGCTCCCTCTAAATGTATGTAGCGCCTCCTTTAACATTGGACGCCCCACTTATTTGGTAGCGCCCTCCTTTAGAGAGGGTTTTTCCATTAAAAACGAGCCATAAGATGGCTAGACGTCCCCCTCTATTTCACCTTTTTAACTTGGGCGCCCATTTAGTTGAGGGTTTAAACCACCTTTGCTCCTCTAGATTTGGCTTTGACCTTAGCCTTTGCTCAAAAAATGATATTTAACCTTTAGACTTAGGCTATAATAATAATTCACCTTAGATTAAAATTTTCAATTTAATTTTTAAATTTTTCCAATTTTGACTTAGGAAAAATTAAAAATAACTTGAAAAAATTATATCTTGGCCATGGGGGGGTGGAAAAATTTGGAATAAATTTTCCTAGGCTTAGCAACCCCCAAACAAAATTACCATGGCATTATTTGATTTTTTCCTTCAAAATCAAATAATATGAATTTTTGACTTAGGGAAATTAATCAATTCCCTAGGAAAAATAGACCTTGCTTAGACAAAAATGGTCTATCTCCTCAACCACCTGTCAGAATGACATGGGACTCGAAGCAGTGGCTTAGGGGGTTTCATAGCAATTTACCTTGCATTCATAGCCCCTATTACAAAATGCCAGTGCTTGAGCAATTACATTATTACATCAAAACTGAATTAATTAACCACCAAGGGGTGAAATTAATTAACTCGAAAAAATAAATTAAAAAACAACAACATAACGAAACTCCGCAAGACTCTATACAAATGTCTAGCATGGTCATGAATAACATTTTGAACCCTTAGCCACCCCATGGACTTGACTGTTAGAACGCCCGTCACCACTTTGGAGGATTTTGAGTGAAAAACCAAACCAATTAAAATCGTTTAGACAACAAGATTAATTGGAAAGGGAAAAAACACTCGATGAGGGGACTTCCTTAACAACTAGTTCCATGGTATGGCATCCATATCACATGACTCATACTAGCACATAAAATTAAATTAATTTTCCCACACAGGGGAGCGGACATTTCGTTTTACAAAGGGGCAATTGCCCTGCAGAAGTGAAAAAATCCTCAGATTTTTCCAAGGTACAATTTGTACAACTTTGTACATCTTCATGTACATGGAGTTGCCACCTAGTCAAAATAGGTGGGAAACACTCCAAATATACCTTCTCTTGTAGAAGACCGTTGAGAAAAGCAGTCTTCACATCCATCTGATAGATCCTCCAACGCAACTCTGCCACGACGGAGATCACTGCTCTAATCAAAGAAAATCTGGTAACCGACGCCAAGCTCTCATCATAATCAACTCCCTTTAACTGTGAGAACCCACGCGCTATAAATCGAGCTTTGTACTTCTCGATGCTGCCATTTGCAGCATGCTTGATCTTGTAGAGCCACTTGGAAGTCACAACTGACTTCCCCTCTAGTCTCGGAACCATTTTCCACACCCCATTCTTCATGATAGAATCGTACTCTTCCATCATGGCATCTCTCCAAACCTGGTGTACGAAATCCTCCTCATAAGTAGTAGGTTCAGACTCTCTCAAGCTAATCACCTATGCCATGTAGCTAGAAAATATCTCAGGTGCCTTGCTCTCTCTGACCTCCCTCCTGGGTGGCCCGACAGACTCCTCTGCTTCCTTCACAAGCTCCCTAAGCCAACTTGGCTTTCTCTTCTTGGAAGAAGCGTCTTGTCGCAAACCCTGCTCTATGTTACCAATTATTTTGTACAATAGTTGAACTTCCTATTGAGCCGCCAATTATCGAGCATGATGAATGCTCATCTGCAGAGTTCAGAAGTTCAGAGTGTTCCAGAGTTAGCCAATTTTTGGTTGAACCTTTTATTTTTGTAAGATACATGTTCATACCCCCTTGGGGAAAATGTAAAAAATGTCCTAGCATTTAATTTTTTATAAAAGGCTCGGCTTCCCGGACTTGGGCATCAAGCCGACTAGCCCAAAGTGTTTTTTCCCTTGGTTATTATTGGTTGTTAAACAAACGACCAATAATTTCTAAGTTTTTCACTCGCTCCTCCAAAGCTGGGGCAGTTGTTTTGATGTTTTGGCCTTGGGAGGTTATTAGAGCATTCGTGTCAGTGTTTTTTGTCATGCTAGGCATTCCGATTGAGTCGTATGAACATGTACTAGGTCCCCCTAGAGTTTCGTTGGATTCCGTGAAAAATAATTTTTTTCGTTTTTTAAGCCATTTTTTAATGGTTTAAATGGAAAATTTCAAAATGTAATAAAAGAGTGATCTGGAGTCCGTTTTTGGCATGGTTGGGCTCATTTTCAAGCCCGAAAGCAGCATCATTACCCCAAGGGCCACTTTCACCATCACTCGGTCAGCTGAAGCATCCCGTAAGTCATCATTCAACTAATCGAGCACCAAAGTAGCATTTAAATGCTAAAAGTGAACATTTTGGCACTTGGTCAAAAAAAAATTAAAAGTCAAAAGTCATTATTTTATTGGTAAAGTGACATGGCATATGGTCCAAGCAACTCATGCGAGCCCTTTCTAAGTGTGGTATGAAATAAAACTTTGGATAGGAGTAAGCTACGGATATGTTTTAAAGAGGTGACATGAAGGAGGTAGATGGAGCTCACGCTAATATTTAGTGGTGTTAGAAGCTAGCGTGGTGATTAAGTATGGACCCCCTACACATCATAAATTAAAACCATGGTATATAAATCCTAATTCAATGCATATGAATGGTTTCCAAATAAGATGGTGACGTTAACCCAAGGTTAGAGCTCGCGCTATTGGAAAAGATGGATCTCACGTTGGTATGAGGTGGACCCATCCACCTAAAGAAATAAATGTTTGAACCATAGCATAAGTTTCCAAGGCATGCGATTTAATTCAAGGAAAAGATCACCGTGAAGGTGAAGTAAAGATCACGTGAAGGAAAACCCACGCTTATGTGGAGGGAGGTAGATGGAGCTCACGCTGATTGGAGGTGGGCCTTCCTTGTTTTTGTGCCACCTCACGGCTCAACTCCTTCAATTCACGTCAACCACAAAAATAAAGTTCACGCTCGTTTGGTGAAGCTTCCTATGTGAGAATGGGGGGCGCCTTGTCAAGGTGGAGGCCACCTCCCCATTCACCATTAAATCAGCTCAAGATTAGAATCAATCAATGGGAGATGAACTCGCACTACATGCCACACTTGTCCATCAAACTGGGATTTCGACTTTAGTGTCTGGGTTATTGGCTCCCTCTTGGGCCATTTCGTTTCAGGGGTTTAGCTCTTGTAATTTGTATAAATAGAGGCTCTTGGAGCTCTATTCTAGATGGAGATTTTGGGCATGAACACTCTGCCAAAATTATTGTAATATTTGTTTGAAGTTGGAATAAAGTTGTGACTTTGGAGGTCCATGCACGAGTTATTGGAGTTGTGGATTCACATTGTCTTTGGTGATATCTCTCTCACCTTGCCTTTTCAATTATTAAATCATTCTTCATTATATACTCTAGAAGGGCTAACAATCTAGTTTATAAGTATCTTGTTCGGATTTGATATTGTTTGTAAGGGTTTTACAGGGATCATTAGGGGTGAAGAACAAGCTTGAGATCAAGCTCTTCTTCATGGACCAATGGTTTTTTCCATCTAACTCCTTCATTTTGCAGGTCTTTCTAAGCACTTCCCAATCCAAGAAAGAGACATAGTAGTCAGAGCTTCTCCTTCCCTCCATCAACAAAGTTTCAAAAAACACATTTGGTTACCTGGATCTACGAACTTCTCTCTTCCAGTTCTCTTCTTTGCTCCTTGATCTTTTCGATTTCTTGCTTGCTAGCCTCTTCTTTCTTGCCTTGTTTGGCTTGTCCTCCTCTTCTCTGTTCGCTGCCCCATTTTTACTGTTCGTTTGCCTCTCTTTTCACCTTTTTTCGCTGCTCTATTTTTCACTTTTGTTGCAGCCAACTATCCTTTTTGTTGGCTGCCCTCTTTCGTCGTTGTTTTCAACCTCTTCCTTCACCTTTTTGCAGCATTCTTTACTGTTGTTCGCTCCCCTTTTTGTCCTCTTTTCCTCCTTTTTACAACCCTCCTTCGCTGCCCTCTCAGCCCTCTTTCGCTACCCCATTTCTCATTTCTTTTTTGCAGCCAACTATACTGCTATTTTCATATCATAGATTAGATCTTGCACTTAGTTTTATTTTTGTAGATCTCTTTCTTAGATGTAATTTCTATTTGATTTTTTTTAATTAACAGTAGATGGGTGCTTTGAGTTGATTTGTGTTGTGTGCAGGTACGAAAAGAAACAATCCTAAGAGAGGGACTTGAAGATTGAGCCAAAGAAGAACAAAAACCAAAGAGAAGAGTAGAAACTGAATACCCAAACCCAGAAGATCCAAAATCTTGGGATTTGAACTAAAGAAGATAAAATTTTCCAAATTACTCTCCTTTTGTAAAACAACCATTGAGGCTTGTTCCATTTGTCTTTCCAAGTTCTTTTTATTTCTCTAAGGTTGAAAATCCTAAATATTGTACTCTCTTAATAAAAGGGCAAAGTGGGATAAGGCCTCCCATCTTTTAGTTTCCTCTTCCCCATCTGCAGAAGAGTGTCTTGTGCTCTTAGCTCAGATTTACTTTGCATGCTTAGAGTAGTTTAATTCTGTAATTAGAACTTTTTATTTGTTTTAGTCTTGACCTGAGAAGTATCTTGGGATTTCATCCCAAGTGCAGCATTGACATTGCGTGCTACCTCTCTTTCCCCATTGTCTTCCTGCGTATGACCAGCTAGCTGGAAATTTCGAGGACAGTGTGTCTCGAAGTCATTTTTGACTTCTCTTTGCTAGATTAGTTTCCTGTTGTTGTAGAACACTAGTTTCTCATTTATTTCATTTGCAAGTGGTTTATCAATTTTTGCTATGACATTGTTTCGTCGTTTTACAATTTGTTGAGCTATCATGTGGTTTCAATTTACAAGCTGATTGTCTTATGAAAAGAACCAAAGTCTCTTGAACTTACAATAACCCAAGGCAAGAACACTCTCTGTCGGAGAGCATTCCCACTGCATTATCCTTGCATCAAACATATAGATTAATTAAAGTCTCTTGAACTTCTGTCATAAGACAAAGTCAAGAGCACTCTCTGTGGGAGAGTTGAACTGTGTGCTCATAATAATAAAATCTTTCCAACTCACATTTCCCCTCATAAAATTTACCTCGTTGCTATCCCTCACCTAGTATGCTCTGCCGACCCTAAGAAGTTGGACTCATACTCAGAACGGTGATCGGATTTGTTAATCTTGCAAGTGATAACATAATAAAACTTTCACCCCATAACCAACTCACCGGCGTTATCTCGATAAATACTCAGGTAGTGGGCAAATTCCAAGTGTGGGCGTCGGGCAACCCAATATGGACACTCGCTGGTTAAATTTTCTGAACGCCTAGCTTGTGATTCTAGAGAAGTCCGTCATGTCTTCGAACGGAGCCACTGAAAGTATTTTCGGTTAGGTTTCCTAGACACCTTAAGCAAGATCATCTTTAAAATTTACAATAAAATAAACCAAGAACAATTGCAAAACGATCTCACAAACACTACTATTGAGACTTGTATTCCAGCATTCACAAGCACGTTTTGACTCCATATTGGCACTGGTCTTAAACTTCCATGCATCGCTTTGATCTGGACCATTTGTCCCTAATGTTTGCTTAAATCATTATCTACTGTGGATGCCTTTAATTTCCAAGTTATCTTTGTATTGTTTGTCTCAAATCTTGTGTTTTGTAATTGCAATGTGGATTGTTCATTTTATTATAAAGTTGTAATCCTTCAAAAACTCCTAAAAATTACCCATCCGCATCATAACATCAAAAACACTTAAACACATTGAGCCATAGAAAACTCTTTGTTAGGGACGACCCCCCTTGGCTTCGTTAGGAGTTACCCTAAACGAAGGAGCTAAGAGCAGGTGACAGTACATGGCTCTGTGCTTGCCCCCAAGGCCACACCTCTCCCACTTTCTCAAGTGAGGAGACAGCTTTCATCAGATTTCTGCTGCTGGTGTGCAATCCGCAGACAACACTCTACATCCTCATCAAACGAATATCTCCCTAAAGAAGTACCAACGGTTTGAGATCCAGTCCCTGCTGAACCTAAACCTATAACATGTGTATCTGAATCACCTAAAGGTGTAACCTGTGAACCTGTCCCTGTAAACTGAGTCCCTGAAATTGGTGGACCTGTAATCTGTGACCCAGTCACTACAAAAACCTATGGCCCCGTGCCCTGACTCGCTGAACTCTGTGATGCTGTCAACTGTGGAGTACTCTGCTGCTCCTCTATATTTGAATCATGTGATCTTCTGAAGGCTCGCTCCTCCTCAAATCTCACCTCCCTCCTAACCACAACTTTCCTCTATGCAGGAAGGTAAATGCGGAAATCCTTTGAAGTCTCGTCATATCCAACAAAATTACCCCTCACTCCAGTAGCCTCCAACTTTGTCCTCTTCTAAGAAGGGACATGTGAGTATGTAAGACATCCAAAGATACGGAAGTGGCCTATCTCAGGCACTTTCCCGATGAACATCTCCTCAGGAATTTTGCACCCGAAGGAACGGTGCGGACTCCTATTCAGTACATAAACAACAATACTACAGGCCTTTGCCCATAGAAAGAAAGGAAGACTCTGATCATGCAGCATGGCTCTAGCTGCACCCACTATCGAACGGCTTTTCCTTTCAGTCACTCCATTCTATTGTGGAGTGTAAGGAACTGTCAACTACCTCTTCATCCCCTCCTGTCTATAGAACTCATCGAATGCATGGGAAGTATACTCACCCCCATCGTTTGATCGAAGTACATTGATCTTCTTTCCTGTCTGGTTCTCCACAAGAGCTTTGAACTTTTGGAATCGAAGCTAGAATTCCTCTGATCTCTTGCTTCTAAGGAAATAGATCCAGGTCTTCCTAGAAAAGTCATCGATGAATGTAATGTAATACTCATAACATGTCAAAGAGGTAGACGACATGGGACCACATAAATTTGAATGTATCAACTCAAGCACTCCCTATGATCTGCTATCACTGTGTTATCACATATATAGTAGCTAGGCTACCATATTCTATTTTTCAGACGCAGTACATTTTTTAGCCAGATCTCTTACATGTGAGATGCTGAGATGAGCAGTTTTGATGGATCATTATTATATTAGTGGACTATTGTACTCTCCCATGTCAGGACTGAGTCTCAGGACACTCAGATTTGAGGACCGATGTAGCCATTTATGTCATTTTAGAGCAGTCATTGATGCCCATTTTTATATCAGTTCTTTCTCATTAGACAGATGGTGTCTTAGATGGATTATATTGCATGATTATAACTCAGCATTTTATATTGTGTTATGGTTATTATTGCTCTTATACTGATTTTTGTGACATGTATTAACTTGTGGTATCATGATCTGGTGGTCATAATTATATGGACTTGGTTGTATCTTGTACTATGTATTGATGTCCCTACTTAGACTTGGAAGTTCTTGATCTATACTCATTGGTTTTACCCTCCTTAGGGAGAATAGAGGTAGTCATTCCCACCATTGTTTTGGCTTGCTAGTGTTGGCTCCATCATTCGTTGTCTTCACCCATCCATTACCTTCCAGTTTAGTTTTCAACCCGACTGACTTCTTGACTTATGGCATGGAGGACCTTTTTCCCCGCTAGAACTTTTGTTGGACAAGCCTCTCTGTTTATATTGTCTCAGCTCTGAGTTGGTGACAAAACTTGCCTTTGGTAAGTTGGATTGTATGCCTAAATCATTCTGGTCGGTTGTCCCGATGTTTGGCACTGTGCAGAACTCCCCCTAGTCACTTGAGATGTTGTTGGCTAAAACTGAAAGCTCATGTACTATCTGTATTGAAAGTATTGAATATGCGCCCATGGAAAATGAAAATTATAAAACTGTGTTTCTTAACATATGTAAAAAGGGCAAGAGCAATGAAATGCTAAAATACTCCTTGAAGAGTATAAGAAAAGGTCTAAAAAAAAAGCAATGGTTAAAAATATGCTATATCCAAAAATTGCTGACCTTATTAAAATAAATATGTCCCGGATGAAAGCTGCGATTAGCTGTGCTTTTAAGCACTGGTGAAGTCCCAAAAGGGTCATATAGGCCAAAAAGGCCATGGAATAAAATGATGATCCTAATGAACTTGGTTCAGGCTTGATGTAGACATGATGCCTAAGTTGAATAAACACTCTCTAAACAACTCACCCATTTGTGAGGCACTGCAATTCTTTGTGTTGTTGTTTGTCTGACATTGGTTATAGTGAGTATTCATTTTCCTTATCCAAAGTGTCATGATGTTGAATAGGAAGTCATCATTTGCCTTAGCCTTGTCCTTTTCACCCTTTACCCTTCACTAACAAAGTGACTACAGCTATGAAGTGAGTATAGTCTTGAAAGTCTAAGTCTGAGTAATAATAAATAAAGCCTTATATATGTATTGGTTGATGTACCGCCAGTGAAATGAATGCTACTTGTTGTGATTGTTACTTGAATGAGTTGTAGAGCATGTCTTAACCTTTTAACACTTGCAGCGAATGGATACAGTCTGAGTTATTATTGGTGTCTGATTATTGATAGATAGTTATATTGTTTATTGGATATGATTAATGATCAGATAGAGACCTATGAGGGGTATGAGTATACACCTTAGATGGATTTGGACTCTCTGAGTCTAATGAGACAGTTTATTTCCAGTTCTGGGCACTTACAGATGTGATCAGGTTCACTCTGCCTTTCTGATGCAGTTTTTCTTCACAGATTGATATTTTTGAACAGGAAGATGTTTCAGTTGGATCTCCTAGGGTGTTGTATGGGCATAGGGGGGTGTAGCCACTTGTTTGTACCATAGTACCCCTATCCCAGAGAGCCTGGTGGGCTCAGTTTGACAACGCAAGCACCCTAGAAGGCTGTTTTGGCAGGCTCACGTTTCTCGAGGCAGATTAAAAATGATTAAATGGCTATTGAAGAAATCGATTTGGGCTACTGAGGCAAGGAAATGACATGGGATGAGTCATGATGATGAGAGTGATGACCTCCACACCTTCTCCAGCAGTTGCAGCTTCTGATGGGGCCCACATTTATTTTTGGGCATTTTTATATTATTTTCTGGAGCTCTTTTGGGAGGCTCACGATTTCCTCAAGGAGGCACAAAAGTCAAAGAATTAAATTATTATATTATTTTATTGTGCCATGGGGACACCCAGAGGGAGTTAGTCAAACACTCCTTGGACCCACCATGTGCTTTCATTTATTTCTTGTTGAGTGGGTTACCTTTTTTGGGTGGGTTAGTCCACTTTGATAAATTATGGTTATATTGATCCATGTATTGTATGTTGAGCTCATCTCAACCATTGATTAGAACATTTCATCTTTTAATCTTAGCCACTCGTTTTGAAAGTGGTTAGGATTCGGTTATGATTGAGGTTCTCTCATTTCTATTTAAAGGAGAGAGCTTCTCATTTGGGAGGGGTCTTTGGCTCTTGGATCTGAATAATAGAAAGACTTTTTTTGGGGGGGAATTTTTCTGGATCTGCTTTGCATCTGATGTGCTCAAATGGTGATTAGCTAGTCTTCAGCTTCCTAGCATTGTGGAAATTCTCATGAGATCTATATTTTCATGGCTATCATTGTTTTGTCTACAGGAGGGCATTTTGGTTGGAGAGTTTTTGTAGGGGGACCTCAACTCGCTCGGTTCTCTTCGTCTTGGATCAGGGGGTTTTCATTAGTTTCATTGTGATTTATGATTACTTCATTTTACTGTCTTGTAGCATTCAGTTTCTTTATCTTGTATTAGCAAATCTGATATGGTTGACGTTTGCTTATGCAGGGTAGGGGGCGCATTGGTGGCTTGGAGCTTGCATATGCCATAGAAATCATGGGGATCTTCCAAAATTGATCGGGATAGCAAAGATCGTCACTGTTACAGGCTTCTACAAACTTTTCCAAGTAAGATCCAACAGGTAAGTCTCTTCTTTTTTCAGATCTTGTTCCATTGCACCTTGCTTTTCTTCAAACTTTTTCTGAAAACTCCTAAAGCACTAAAAACCCTAAAAATCAATAAACTTGGGAATAGTCCGATCTTTTGCCAAACCATTTCTGGGTTTCATAAATCGGGCCTCCCCTTCACCAAAACAACTGAAACGCTGGTCAAATTCCTCACAGTTTGACCTAGATCTGATTTTTAAGCAGAAAACTGCATAACCCCCCACTGAAAAATTGACCTGCTAGGGTTTTGAGTTTTTCTGAATTCTGACTTCACAGACGGATAGATCGGGTCCCACACAGTCTAAATCAACCCCAACGCTGTCCAAAGACTAGCTAGTTTGACCTAGATCTGAAAAATTGACTGAAACAGCCCTATCGCCCTCACTGAATACTGGACTTTTCCGGAAGTGATTTTTTCTGAGATCTGACGAGATAGGCTGATAAATCAGGGCCCAAGCACTCTAGAACACCCCTAACGCTGAGCTAGTTCTTCTCGGTTTGCCCTAGATTTGAAAATTTGGTTTTCAGCCTCCTAGCCCCCTTCATCAGATTTTGACTTTTCTAGATTTGATTTTTCTACTGATTTTTTGATTTGGGCTTGTAGATAAGGTCACCTTGACCTCTTTTCTCCCTCAACACTGAGCCATTAGCCTCCCGGTGACCCTAGAACTCCAGATCTGTGCTCCTAAGCCCTAGCGCTAGCCATCCATTGAGCTGGGTTTCCTGTACCTTAGCTTTTCCGGACCAACTACTTTTTGGGTTCGTAGATCAAGTTGTCTCCCAGGTGGGTTCTCTGAAACGTTGGGTTACTACTGACTCCATTTCCCAATGCACACAAAGCACTGATCTCCTAGCTAGCGCTGCCCTTAAGCTCTCATCCTTTTCCCTTTACCAACATTCACTGATAGCTCAAATACCTTTCATTGAGTCTGACTTCTAGGTACTAGATAGTCCCAACTTTGTCCTTGTTTACCTTATCACGGTTACGTTTTCCAAGACAGTGGTCATCTTCACCAGTTGCTATTACCTAAACCCTAGAGGTAGGGTTTCCATTTACCTTGCACCTTTAATACCCTGAAGCCCCATCTGATCTTCTTCTGGTGTCTAGGTCCGATCTCTCCTGTCGGGAGTAGATCTGGGTCTCCCCCATTATTGCCTTGGATTAGGATAACATAAAGTGAAGGCTACCTTAATTGGCGTGACAACCATCCATTTGGGAGTCTAGGCAGTCGTGGTTCCACCCCTTAGTTGCTTGCCCCTCTACCATCCATCCTGGATCCACCTCACACAGGAAACTACAAGGCGGGTGATAACACACTGCTCAGAAAAGCAGTCTTGGTGTACTTTCCCAAAGCACACCCTCTGTATACACCACTCGGCTCTGTACTGAAATCTGGCATACATGTAGTCATGTTTCTTAGCATTCTCAAAGCTGGATGATGAAGATGGGCCATCCTCCTGTGCCATAAGTCACACAACTCACTGCTTCTCTGAGTGTGTGACAGTGCATGATGTGGCTGGAAGAGAAGCTTGTATAGTTTCCCGCATCTGACTCCAATTGCATATGAAGCAGATGGACCCTCTGCTTTGGGAAAGATGTGAAATTTCCCATATAGGACATAAAATCCAAAGCCTCTATCGTCAATCATGGAAACTGATACACGGTTCTTCTTTAGCCCAGGGACATACAAGACATCCTTCAGAAACATAGGCTGCATGGACTCCCTGTCAAAGCCGACTGTCGCATGCCCAACTACTCTCACCACTGTATTATCACCCAATACAACCTCCAACTCCAAATCTGTCTCTGACATCTCAGTGAACATGTCTTTATCACCTGTCATATGACCCGAAGCTCCACTATCAATGTACCAAGTGGAGGTAGTGGAAGCACACAACGATTGCGCAATAATCATGGAATGCTCCATGTGATCCTCAATGTCCCTGTTGGTGATGGATGTTGCTCTCTCTACACTAACACCAGCAAAGAGCGAAAAATCTCTCCCAAATGTAGCGGCATACTCATCAATCTTTGTTGAAGTTGTTGTCTGTTGTTTTTCTTCTTGTTGTTTGGGTAATATCCAGCATAGTGTCCAAACTTTTGACAAGCAAATCATTTCACTTTGCTCATGGCTTTCTTCTCTCCATCTTGCTACTTGGTTTCACCCTTGGAACCTTTCCTGGTCTTCTTCTTCTTCCCCTTTCTTGTTAATGCCACATTCTCCTCATCTTCTTTGTTGTGAAATGTACTTCTCTGTATATATCCTCTATGTATCTCCTCCTGTATGAAATCATCCCAAACACGATCCCATGTAGGCATGTGCTCACGAGCAACCACTGACTCCACAAATACAGCCCATGGCTTCACCACACCATTCAAGGCTGTACGCATCAACTCAACACTCTGTATCACCTCCCTTATAGCTCCAAGCTCATCACGAACCTGTGTAATCTTGGTGAGGTAAGTGGTCATATTCTCACCCTTGTTCATGCGAATGCTCTTTAACTTCTCCCTTAATACCATCTTCTGATTTTCATTGGAACTCGGGTATAAGTTAGTTAAAGCAGTCCACATCTGATGGGCATGATCTTTACCTAAAATATGTGAAATCACGTGATCTTTGATTGCATCAAGAAGGATTCTTTTGGCCTTTATATCCCTCTTGTCAAATGTGTCCCTAGCCACTGCATCAGCAGAAACAGTCATGGGATTTGCAGTAGTGTTGTTCACTATATCCCATAACTCACTATCTTGTAAAACCAACACTATTCTAGCCTTCCATGGACTGAAATTTCCATCCCCATCCAAACTGTCTTCTATTATAAGACCGGTAGCCATGACTGAAAGAATAACCAAGAACTTGTTTTCTGCTCAACCCTGTTTTCCCTTATTCCTCCCAATCTAAAATTTTGAATGTGTAAATTTTCAGTCTTCACTTTGCTCTGATGCCATTAAGATTTTCAAAACCCCAACCCGGTTCAAGTTTCAGTTTTTCATTGTTTAATGCCCAAACCCCAAGATTAGCATTAACATAAAAATTTAATAGTTTTGTAGTGAAAACATAAACACATGACATTTTTCTTTCCTTTTTGAATTCTGAAAATTAAATGCACCCTAAACTCTTCCTCAGAAATTTAATTTTCAGGCACACATGAAATTTTAACCTAGATTTTTGCTCAAATGACCCAAGAAAAACCTTGAAGGGAAAACCTGTTCTTCAGAGAGATATTTTATTTCTTCAAAGACAAATTATTCAGCAAAAATTACAGCAATACTTATCTCTTTTCTTCTCGAAAACCGTGTCACCAAAAACACTCAAAAAACCTATTGTACGGAACCCCAAAACTATGCTACACGTGTGTTGTACGGCTGCCTCGATTTCTATGTTGTATGGCCTCGAAATCTGTGCTGTACGACTACTGTACGGACATCAAAAAATGTTGTACGCCTGCCTCGAAAAACATGTTGTACGGTTCTGTCTCGAAAACCATGCCTCACCTTGATTTTCGTGTTGTACGGCCTACAATAAATGTTGTACGGTCACTGCATTAAGTGTTGTACATATTATTGGAATTCGTGCCCTTTCTCTGCTGGTACTCTTGTCTCGAACTTCGTGCCCTTTCTCCTCTTCCCTAGTTATGGAAAAATTTTGCAAGGGTTTCTCTCTGGTTTTCTCTTGCTCTCTCTTTCTCAAAATTCTCTCTTGAAAGTGAACAATAGACTAAATTTGCCTTTCCCTCTCCCTTTTTGTTTGAATAACTTCCTCTATCAAATCAAAGGCTAGATTTAACCAACTTCATGAGATCAATGGCTCATCTCATTTTCTCATTAAAAATCACATTTTAAATAGAATGAGACTTTTAATACTCACCCTCTTTAATGCCCATAAAATCACTTTAAAATTATAAACTCAAACATTTAATGAAAAAGTAACTTTATCATAAAGTCATTCACACCTTTTAATATGGCTAGGGACCACATTTAAGTGTTCATGTCCACACCAAGGCATGAGTGAACAAACACTTCCCTAGGTAAAAAATCAACATCCTTAAGATTTTCTTTGGCCGGCTCAAGGATAGGGTTTCCTATCTCTTGTTGTGAGGAAAACCTCAACTTCTTATTTACAAGATTTTTAGGTTCTACATTCACCTTGCATTTCCTAGTTGCCCAATCCCTACTTTCCTTCTTTAAACTCAACTCTATGGAAGAGCTCTCAATTTCAACAGTTTCAAATATCTCTGTAGGTTCTATCTTAGCAGAAGAGGTATCAACAATCTCATGTGGGGATGGTATATTCTCTAGGGTTGTGAATTCAAAGGATAAAAGAAATTGTTCCCACCATGGTTAAATTCTCCCAATTCTTGCAGTATCAACAACTTAATGAGGACTTGGTGATAAACGTTGTGTTGATTGTTTGGGAATTTTCTTACCCTAGTGGCCATTATTTAGAGACTTCTAAGGAAATAAAGAGGTAAATTCATTGTTGAAACCCCATAGAAGTGTAGGAGAATACGCATATGATAGAGATGAATTGTGGCATACCTTCCTTCTCTCGTTATATATTTCTATACTAGTTTCAGAAGGTGACTGTATTCAATCTTCAGCCAGGTCCGCGGTATGCCTTTACGCCAATCTGGATTCTGGTGGTTCGCCATAGGAAATTGTTGCATTCTTGGGAACTGACACCTTTCAATTTAAACCATTGTTCCCCCTCCTATGTTAACTCACAAGCAATTGCTATGGAATTCTCTGAAATTGGAAATGTTAGGTATCCCATCATCACACTCTTACCATTGAAATTTTATGTGAAAGCCTACGCAACTAGGGTATGATGCCCCTGTAAATTTTCTCAAAAAGAAGAGCCATCCCTCTTGTCTAAATATTAGTCCGAATTTAGGGTAAGCTTCTAACAGTTCAGCCCCCATGGGCTCATATCTAACCAGATGCCAACTCCTTGACAACATTTCAGTATTATGATGGAGAAAACAGACTATTAGCGGGAAGCTCAACCATTCACATAGCATACATCGAGTCAAGCAATAGAATGGATGATTAATAATATCGTGCTTTCAGATGGTAGTGGCTAATCATGAAAGTTGTAGGAGCTATGTGACTTCATTGTTGCGGGAAATTCAAAGAACATGACTTCCACCTGATTCCATTATTGCACACAACCCTCATATAATCGCTTTTGAAACTTGACAAGATTGGAGGCGGATTTGGTATTGATTGCTTTGACAATTCTGTAGCGCTATGCATTTAGTGTTATAGCGCAACTCCTGAACAGTTTGGTAGCGCAATTGCAAACCATTCGGCATTGCGGCTGCAAAATTGTTTTGTAGTGCAATTCTTTTAAGGCAAGTCTATCCCCAAGACTGATTTTCTCTTTCTCAAGTGCAAAAGCTTAAACCAAGGAGCAGTACTTGCAAAACTAACAACAAACTCTATGCAAATATTGTGCCAACTCCGCATGTTTTACTTGCTAATAATCAAATTGAAAACAGAAAAATAAAGCGAATATAAAATCACACAACAAAACATCAAGAGTAAATGTTTGTCTTAGGTAAAAATTATTGAGGTAACTTTAGGATAAGTTTGAATTTCAGGGTCTCAAGTTTTAAAAAGTAGGAAATGCTAGGTGCAGACCTAGGTACTGTTATCACAATTCTTGTAGTTTCCCCTTAAGATGATCCTATCCATAATGGTAGAGGGGAAGGCAACTGAAGTTGTGATCTACGAAAACCAAGACCTCTGAAATAGTTCAGTTGTCACACTGGTCAAGGTTACCAACACTTTAGGCGAAACTACAAGTTAACCCTAGGGGGAGTCCCAATAACTAAGATAACCTTATAAATGGACAATCTAAGTGAAATAGTAAAGGTATCTTGATGGAATCTCTTAGATCTAACAATTAATTAAAGAATGTATCAAATTCTAAGAGATGAAATGTGCCTTATGAAAAGTCCCAATTTTCCCTAGGGTTTTATGTGTGAAATTCAAATCTAGAAACAAATAGGTGAAGTTGAGATAAATTAGGCGCTAAGAATTTAAGCTAGATGATGGATCTGTCATTTGAGAATGGATTTAGCAATACCTAGTTTGCAGTTTGGAGAGATTGTCACTTTACCCAAGGAAGGCACCCCTACCTAAGGTAGACCAGTGCTTTAAAGTGGGCAAATGGAGTCTGATGGTCATGAAAATTTAAACTTAGGGGTTTTAAATTATTTCTAATGTGGATTTTAAGTTTTATTATTAGCCGAAAACCAAAACCTATAGATCTAAGTCTTAAGGGTTTTACAATTAGGGTTTTATTGTTTTTATTATACCCGAGATGGATTAAATTGAAAAGACATGAGAAAAGATTTGTGAACTTACCCGGATCTTAGGAGATGCCAAGAATGTGATGATTGTCCCCAACATTTCGCAATTGCAAGAGATTTTGATGCCTAGCTTTCCCAACGAATGCCCAAGTGCACCCTCCTCCTGCAAGACAAATAACAAAAAATAATTTGAATCGCAACAAGAGAAAAGCTATGACAAAGATTTGTTGCCACCTTACACACCTGGGGGAAACGGAGCATAAATCTTCAAGCTACTTGGTGTGTCCTTGGGGGAAAATCTCGAGGCAAGTACTGTCACCTAACCCTGACTCCTCCGTTTAGGCCACTCCTAACAAAGCCAAGGGGGGTAGTCCCTAAAAAGAGTTACTAAGGCTCTTTGGATTTTAATGGTTTACGGATTAGATAGTTTGTTAGGAGTTTATTGAATGAAAATACTAGAACAAGATAAGTTGCAAAAATAAAGCTTAATTCAACAACAAAAGATAATATAGCATTCACAATATGAAATGACTTAAAGCAAATAAGACTTGTAAATGAACCAGTGCCAAATGGAGTCGAATAGCTGTTGCTGAAGAAATGGAAAATGTTTTGCAATTTGTTCTTGGTCAGTTTTAGTTATTAAGGATGAATTAAGTTATGGGAAAGGGGATTCTCGATATACTGTGAAGTACTGAGAATATGTTTGGATTCTGAAAAGAGTGGCTCCACACGGGAAAATGTGGTCTAGATGGAGTCGTGGGGGGGTGTTCAATACTACACCAACAAGGATGTAGCCTAATGGGACCTCATAGTCACTTTCTAGTTGTTCCTGCTTTACCTAAAGAATTTGCCCACTGTTCCTCAGGTTCATTACGCCAAATTTTCGTAATGTTATAAGGGTTGTAGACTTTATTAATATGAGTTGATTAATTAGATGTGAGGAATTAATGAGTGCACAATACTGCTTTTGGTATCCCCAAGTCTCAGACTAAGCTGCGAAGGGTAGAGCATACACGGTAGAGGCAAATGTTTGTTGCGATTAGTGAAAGCAAATAACAATTATACATCCCTTCAAGGACAGATTGTGTGCATGTGTTGCAAGATAGTTAGAGAAATTTAATTTTAAACATGAAGTAAATATACAAAAAGATGAGTTTTCTAATTACTACAACCAAGAATCTCTTTCCGGCCTGGATGTCGTATTCCAGAAAGCGAGACTGGGTAAGTACTTGGTTACTCTAAAAAAAATTATAAACTCGAAAGAAACAACGATTGACATAGAATAACTAAAGCTTGTTAAATACTGTAACTTCAAAGGATATTCTAAATGTATTTTACTGATGTTACCCAAGGGAGTTGTTATTATTCCTTTGTCGGGATGTTACTATTGTAATTGGTCATCATAGAGTCATGAGGTAAAGCCTCCATTGTAAGTCAAGTCTGTTGTCACATACATAGTAGCTGGGATACTTTATGTTCCTGAGAAGTGCTGAGCAATTCTGTGAACTAGCCCATTACTATGAGATCAGCAGATGATGAGCCAGAATTGATGATCTCCCATTTTCAGTAGATCCAGAGTATCCAGATTGACCAGTTCTATGCCATGACTGAGTCTTATGACCCCAGATTTGATGACCGAGTTAGCCATTCTTATGACCCAAGGCAGAGATTGATGCAGTGCCTATGTGTAGCAGCAGCGGTTGTCCCAGTGATGTTCAGATTGTTTTTAGATCATTTCAATTTTGATGATTATTATTATTATTGTGCTTCTACTTGCGAACTAAATCTAATCATACTAGAAGTGTCACTGCTAACATAGATAATTGAGCATGCATGTCCAATTGTACTTTGCAGTATCAGATTTTAGCACTAGGGTCATCATTTGATCAGTTTTGACTTGGTCAACTCAGTGTTGGCCAGGCCATGAGCAGGATCCAGGATGTGTTTTAGACCGACATTTATGTTTGATGATTATTTATGGTCTACATGTGTCCATTAGACATATTCATGCTTCAGATGGTGGTTTATTATGATGGCTTGTGTTATTCTTTTGATTATCAGCATTTACAGGCTTTATTATTTTTATTATTCCGGCATCGATGGGACCTTTGATGTGCTTTTGTGATGGACTTATGGGGTATGAGTACTCATTCCTAGTATATTTGGACATTCTGAGCCCATCGGTGCAGCTGGTTTTCAGTTTCAAGAGGACAGATATGGATCTTCGGGTTTTCTTGCAGCAGATTTCACTAGGAAATATGGAAATAAAGCACATTGAAGAAAAATCTAAGTTCTCCTAGGGCGTTATAGTGATTCTTGGGGTGCATCCAGTCGTTTGTACCATACTACCAAAGTCTCGAATCCATCCGTGCATTCTTTTCACGTTGAGTTTTGGCCTCTTGTGAGATATTGGTTATTTTATGTTCTCAAGGCATCATTTTAATAATTAAAAATGGCTAATGAGGAAATTGATTTGGGTGATTGAGGCAAAGGATTGGCATGGAATTGGTCTGAGGAAGAGTATTTGGGTCATCTTCATCATCTTGCATCAGCTCCACTTCAATCGGGGTCCACTTGTCCTTGGTTTATGCATTTTGAGGATATTTTGATGTATTTTAAGGGAAATCCCCTAGTGATTTTTATCACTCTTTTATATTATTTTCCACCACACATTGTTATTGTGCCATGGGGCCATGCTAGTGAAGGATAATATAACCTCCTAACCCCACCATGTGCTCCCATGTGATATTTAGTCATCTTTTATGTGGTGTGCCCCTCATCGAGCAAGTTTAGTGATGCGTCCCCTTATATTTTTTAGTTGATCCATGAGATATGTATCTGACTAATCTTAGCCGTAGATTATGATGATTTGATCTTATGGTTTTGACCCTTGATCTTTTTGGATCTAGTTATTATGTACTTGAGAGATCTATACATTGAGATGCTCTCTCATTTGTAAAGGGACTTTTGGCTCTGGAATTATTGAATATAATAATATTTTTGCAGAACCTTCTTGGGAGCTTTGTAAATGTCGTGGATGTGATTGTTATGCCTCTTGCTTGGACATTTCAATGGATCTTGTATGCAAAGACTATTATTCTATGAGGGTCGTACCCATCTTTTTGCAAGTAGCGAATTGGAGGAGGAGATTGCTAGGGCTTCTTGCATTGTCTTTCACCCAAAACGCTTCAAGCTCAGGGAGTGATCAGTTGTTACTTTGTGCATTGAATCTTTCTCTACAGATGTTGTATGTTGCTTATATTTCTCATCGGTGAACAATTCTAACTTCGGTAGATTGATTTTGCAGGTGGAGAAGAGGGGGTGCACTTCCTCACTCGGGCGTTTTTCCTTTGTTGCATGCCGGATCTAGCTTGAGATTGCAACTAGGTGGAATGATCATCGACATCTAAGGTGGCCGCAAGTATTCTCAGGTACGATTTGCAAGGTCGTATTGTATTTCATTATTTTCATCCAATTGTCAAACAAACCCTCTTTCTTAAAACCCTCGTTTTGTAGATTTGATAGATCCCATGAGTTTTTTATGACGACCATTAAAACCCACTTGGAGATTAATGAATAATACCTAGATCTCAAGTTTCATAAAAATTAGACTCCATTTACCCTGGGATCTAGCACTAGTCACTCTAGGTGGGGGCGCCCCACTTGGGTGGGTGGCCATTTCTTTAGATCTATCAGATGGGTATGCTTGAACCTGTCTCAAAATCATAGATCCAACCTTCCAGCACCCCGTTCTATTTATCTCATGCCCCGATCTATTCCTTTGGGTCCACTTTTTCCACTTTGTCATAAACCCTAAGTGGGTCGCTTTAGGATTTCCATTCCTGTGGCTAGATCTCTTTGAATCTATCATTTGGGTAGGCTTGAACCCACTTGATTTCCATAGATCTATCCTCCAAGCACCCGGATCCAGTCATTCCATGCCCCGATCTACGCTTTCAGGTCCACTTTATCCATTTATGCCAAAACCCTAAGTGGGTCCCTTTAGGGTTTTCTTTCATTTGGCTAGATGTCCCTAAATCTTCTTCCTTAACTCGTTTGTGGTACAATCTCATCCAAGTTGGGTCGTTTTCCATCTTTACTAAGTCGCCCAAACTTGGACCTAATCTTCATACTACTCTAATTTGATAGATCTAGTTTTACCCACTCTTTACCTCTCATTTCTCATACATTGTCAAACCCTAGGAGTGTCTTGAGTCGATTCGCTAGCCTCATAGGCTAGTAGGGTCTCACCTTTGGTCATTCTCTGGATTGATCTAAAGTGAGAAGAGCTTGTCCAGTGTGACAACTACCCTGTATCTGTAGTGGACGAGGCCCTTGCGGTGTCATCGGTTATCTAGCTTACCTTTACTGCCCTGGATGGGATACCTTTAGTGCGTAGCTACACATTGTGTGATAACATCTTTTGGCGTTGTTGCTAGGGAGGTAGAGGCTTACCTCTGGTGTCTGCGAGTAGTACTTCACTCTTATCTTCCGTATCATATCGCATCAAGATTAAGTTAAGTGAATGAATTGTCCTTTTCCTAATTTTACCTTCACTTGTTTATTTCTTGCATCATACTTCCCCAACGACATATCTTTTGGTGAGTTCATTTAGTATCTCACCTGACTACTTCACAACGTGACTCCATTGAGAAGCGAACCCATCCCACAAACCATAATGAACTCGGAGGTATTTCTCCAATCCATTGAAGAATTAAATAAAACTATAACTAAGCTTCAAGAGCAAAAGGAGAAAAGGAATAGATGGATATCAAATTCTTGGTATAATTATGGGTATGAGCCTAACCATCACGGTCCTTATCATTCCCACCAATTTCCTCATCCCTGTAATGAAGTATCCCCAATAAATTATATTGAGCCAATAAGTAAGCATCAAACCCAGCCAAACCCTTGCAATCAGAGAAACGGGTTAAGTGATTCTTGTAATCCAGTTAGACATTCAAATCAAATCCCATTTAGAGAAGCCAGAATAGTTAGAACACAAGCTAAGCTATCTCCTTTTGACTTTTCTGAAATAGATGGGGCACCTCATTCTATGCCTAAGGATTACATTAAAAAGTTGCCTCATTTCTATGGAAACAATGCCACATGTATTGAAGATCATTTGCAAATGCTTTGGGATCATATGGGAGTTAGAGGTGCAGATGATGAAGATGTTTACATGCAGGCCCTTGGTGAATCCTTAGATAGGGAGGCCCGGTTATGGTTTGATCATTTAGCACCAAGATCCATTACTGGTTATGATATGTTTATAGATTTGCTAAAGAAGGAACGGGGTGAAAACATTGATTAACCTTCGGAGCCTCAGTCAATCAATGATTGTGATGTTGAGGATTAATTTGATGAAGATGATCAGGATCATGATCATGATATAAGTAATGATTGTCCTTATCAATTCAATTTCTCCTCTCCTGAGCTAATGGTAAGTGTGCTTGTGATTAAGTTTATGAGTGAGCCATCAATCAATAGAAATGTCATAGAGTATCTTAGGAATAACCACGATAAACCTCAAAATGAAATTGAACATGATAGTAATCGAATCATACAATATACTTTGTCATCTTTACCTGAAGAAGGCACAGAGCTAGATCTAACTCATGGAGGGGAGCTCATTGATCATCATACAGAGAAATCCGAAGTTAAGCATCCTATTTTTGAGTCTATTGTAGATCTTTCTGAGGAGCAATTCCACGATCATTGTTTGGTTGAAGAAATTTCAAATCAATGTTCAATTGTTCAAAATTCTAATTCTAATCCTAGTGATACTATTCGAAAAGAAGAGGATCAAAATGATAATAAAACTTCAATTGAGTAGTCAATTATAAAAATGTGTGAGGATGATAATGAACCTAAAAGTGATTTCATCAATTTACCTTCTTGCCAAATGAGTGAGTATAATGATAGATCTAACGAAGAACATTTGCTTATGAGTGAGTCTGACCAAGAGTGTTCTTTGTTACGGCCCTCAAGTTGTCAACTTCTTTACAAAGAATCCTCAAGGAATGGTTCACTTAATTTTGATAATATCCCTCATTCATTCATCAATCTCGATAGAATGATCCTTTCTTATTCTCATGATGTAGAGTTTCTCCTTGTTTCGTAATTTAAGAGTGGTATTAATTTAAAAACCCTTCCCTCTCAAATTTCAAGATCAATTATTATAAAGGAGAATACATATTTTCAATCCACTCTCCCATCCCAGCTTTTAAAGTCCTCTTGTATGGGTTCGAATTCCAATCAAGTTTCAACTTGCGAAATTTTCAGTGAAGAGTCTCGAGAGTGCCAAGTGGTCAATGGTAAAAAATTTCTTCTCGTTTTTCAGTCATCCCTCGTGCATCATGGTTTTAATTTTGCTAATTCCTTTGATTGGGTGGTTGAAAAGATCTATAAAGATCAATTCCATATTTTCTCAATCTTTAAACAACAGATGGGGTAAATGTTAATTTCCGGTTTATTAATCTCTAATTTATCCCCATCTTGTTTCACCATTGATCATAATTTGAATATGATTGAGTGTGCTAATCAGAAAGATAAGGGAAACAATGATGGCCTATGAGAGATGAATCATCTGTCATATTCTTTTCTTTCATCAAATTTTAAACTTGCATAATTTTTATGTCCTATTGGTCTATGGATGGAAGAAGTTTGCAATAGTCAATCTCATCCTTGGCATGATTTCATTTCGCATTACCCTTGTGTTTCTTTGATCTTCAAACAACAAGGTAGAATGGATTCAATTTTCATTCACATTTATTCCAATCCATCTTTCACTTGTTGTATCATTAACTGTAAAGAAAGACAAATTAATCTATTCAGCGAATGGTTACATTGGATCTATGATTTTACTTAGCACGTGTATGATCAATTAGAGTAGGGTAGGTAGGTAGTTGAATAAGCTCTTTCGAGCAGTAGGATTAAGTCTTCAGTGCTGCATGGTCCTGAGTTTTCGAGTCTTTCTTTTTTGTCCAAGTCTTTTAGGTCATTGAGTTTGGCCCCTCTTTAGATTGAGTCTTCCTGAAACTGTTTGATAGTTCTTAGATAGATGTTTTATTTTCAACATTTACTTTCCGCATTTACATTTTAGCATTTAATGTTAGTATTTCATTTTCTGCATTTATTTTATGCCACACATACTGTTGGGTAGTGTTGTTTCCATGATGCGTTGGAATAGGTTTTGATGAAGTTGGAGTAGGTGATCGGATGAATAGTTCATTGATGGATGAGTGTTATGGCGTACCAGAGATGCCTGAGGTTCTCATGCGCTCTCTCCCTTAGAGCACCTGTCCCAGTTAGAGCCAGATGTTGTCACATATATAGTAGCTGGGATACTTTATGTTCCTGAGCAATGCTGAGTAGTTTTGTGAGCTAGCCCATTACTATGAGATCAACAGATGATGAGCCATAATTGATGATCTCCCACTTTCAGCAGATCCAGAGTATCCAAATTGACCATTTCTATGCCATGACTGAGCCTCATGACCCTAGATTTGATGACTGAGTTAGCCATTCTTATGACCCAGGGCAGAGATTGATGCAGTGTCTATGTGTAGTAGCAGTGGTTGTCCCAGTAATGTTCAGATTGTTTTCAGATTCAGTACAGGTATATGACCCAGGTGATATTATAGTTTGTGCATATGGATTTTGATGTTGCTATGTTATTTATTTTAGTAGTGAGACTCGGTTGATATGGATTATATGTTGGAAATACTTTATATTGGTTTGCTTGGAATCTGAAGCAAAATGATCTAGTGGTTTTGACCGGGAAGCTCTTTTGTATACTCGTTGGCCTTCTCCTACTCCCAGTATAGATTCAGTCTTTTCCCTTCGGGAACACAACTTGTTAGTCTTGGCATCACTAACACTCTCTTCGTCCATACATTGCCTTCCCATTTTCATTAACTATCCTAGAATTGTAACTTGACTAGTGATACCTGGGATTTCCCCCACCTTCACCTCTATGTTGGAATAGGTCTCCATGTATAAAACCATGTCTCGGTGTTGGTTTATGTGATTATTGTCATAGGGAATATCTACCTCTAGGTCTTGAACACAAGTAGTCTTATCAAGGAAAGTGTCTCTAGACACTAATGCATTGGAGCTTAAAGTTATTCTAAATGGATGCCCTGCCAACAAAGCAACAGTGTTTTGAGACACTACTGGAAATAAAATAAAACTAGTCAGTGGCCAAGAGATGAGCACTCATCCATTGTATTGTGTAAGGCTCATGTATCCCCACAGGGTATCAGGGAGGCAAGCCCAAGAACGCTAAGCCTTAGTCATTTTTTGGAAGCCCAGAAGGCTTTCGAGGGCACCTGCTCTTGGAGGCTGGCAAGTTACCAATGAAAAATAAAGTTGATGGCTATAAGATGAGCACTCATTCTTTGTATAATGTTCGACTCATCTGCCCCCACAGGGCAGTAGGGAGAGACCGGCCCAAGAAGGTCATGTCTTTGTCATTATCTGGATCTTAGAAGGCTACCAAGGCACCTGCCTTTAGAGGTCAACTAGTGAATTAAATGCCGAGCAAAGAAAGTATCATAAAGGTTGCTTGTCTAGAGTCTAGTGGAGCTTTCTCATCATTCCACCCATTTGTGAGACACTACCATGCCCTATTGTTCACCTAGTCCAACCAATGTGTTGTGTGGATCCCGTTGTCCTTCAGCCCAGGTGCTTATAATGTTGAGTCATCAAGTCATCCCTTGGACTTACCTGTTGTTTATGATCCCTTCACCCTTAACTAGCAAAAGGGCTAAATCTATAAACGAATATACACTAGAGGTTCTTGTTTTGAAGCAACCGATCATTTCAATTTGGATTATTATTATATTTATTGCGCTTATACTTGCCAACTAAATCTAATCATACTAGAAGTGTCACTGCTAGCATAGATAATTGAGCATGCATGTACTTTGTAGTTCAGATTTTAGCATTGGGGTCATCATTTGATCAGTTTTGACTTGGTCAACTCAGTATTGGCCAGGCCATGAGCAGGATCCAGGATGAGTTATAGACCGACATTTATGGTTGATGATTATTTATGGTCTGTTGTCCGCCGATTGCACACCGGCAACAGAAATCAATTGAACGCTGTCTCCTCACTTGAGAAAGTGGGAGAGGTGTGACCTTAGGGGCAAACACAAAGCTAGGTACTGTCACCTACTCCTAGCTCCTCCGTTTAGGCTAACTCCTAACGAAGCCAAGGGGGGTAGTCCCTACAAAAGAGTTTTCTAAGGCTCTTAAGTTAAAGTGTTTTAACTAGTTGCGGATGCAGATGGGTGTTATTTAGGAGTTTATTATGATTTGAAGTGTTTGTTTATTAAGAGAATGATAATTAATCAGAAGCAATCCACGTTGCTAACAAGAGATTACACAAATAAGCAAAGATTCCAGACTTTTAACTAAGCATTCAGATATAACAATTGAAATGAACCATAGACAAGTGATCAAGATAGAAAATTATTCAGATATAACAAAGGACCAGTGCCTTATGTGAGTCAATAAAATGCGTGAATAAAATAGAAGTTTAGGAATTAAGTTAGTGAGTATTAGATTGTGCGAGTGCTCTTGGTAGGTTTTTAAAGATTTTAATGGTGATCTTGCTTAAGGTGTCTAGGTATCCTAACTGGAAATACCTTCAGTGGCTCCATTCAAAGACATGACGGACCTGTCTGGGGTCACAGCTAAGTGTTCAATAACTTAACTAACTGTGCCCAGATTGGGTTGCCCAGCACCCACACTTGGAATTTGCCCACTTGCCTCAGTATGTAATCGAAACAACGCCGGTGCGTTGGTTATGGGGTAAAAGTTTTAATTAAGTTACTCTTGTGCGAACTTAACAAGTCCGTTCACCGTTCTGAGTACGAGCCCAACCCAAAAGTCGGCAGAGCATACTAGGTGAAGGATGATCAACGAAGTTAATTAATTATGGGGTGTGTGTGTTGAAGGTTTTATTAAGTTAATTAATTAAACTCTCCGATAGAGAGCACTCTTGACCTTCTCTTATGACAGAGGTTCAAGAGTCTTATCTAATCTAGATAAGAATAATGCAGGGATTATGCAAGACTACGGATGCTCTCCGATAGAGAGTGTTCTTGACTTGTGTTTCTGCAAGTTCAAGAGTCTTACTTAATCTATTAATTTAGATTAAACAATATCAAGCACAACAATTAAGATGAAGATGGTTGATTAAGCTCTCCGACAGAGAGCACTCTTGATCCACCTTATGGTGAGATTCAAGAGATTTATGAATGTTAGGCAGTTGATTCACTTATGTAAAAGATAAACAATTAAGAAATGAAGTAATCAACTTGTTCAATAGATTAAATGAGATAGACTAACAATTAGTATTCTAAGAAAAAGATGTAAATATGATGAGAACAAACACATCTAACCTAAGCATACAAAAGATGAACACAGCACAAGCCTCCCCAAATGGGGGAGGATGAGAGTGGGGACTTAAAAACCCCACTCAAACAAAAGATACTTTATTGAAATTATACAATTTTCCTTTAAGAATTTAATCCTTGAAAGGACTTTCAAATGAAAGCATACAACTCTATTATTATTGAAACTTACGTAAAAATAAGAGTGATTTACTTTTGCTTGAAGCTTTTCTTGAAATTTGCAAAAAGGGAAAAGAAGATGTTTGAATGAGAACAAAAGAGTAAGGCAAAAGAAGGATGAAATAAAAGGAAGAGGAGGGGAAGAAGGAAGGAAGTCAAAGAGGAAGTCGAAAACAAGAAAATGGAGGAAAACGGCAGCGAACTAAATGGCCAAAAGAGTACAAGGAATGGTGAAAACAGGGCAGCGAAAGAGAAGGAAGATGGCTGTCATTAAAAGTAAAAAATAGGGCAGCGAACAAAAAGGGGAAGAAAAGGCCCAAAACAAGGTGGAAGAAGGTAAAAAAACTAGGGCAAAAAGGGGTAAAAAAGGGGCACAATAGGGCTGTCCAAAGTGAAGAAAAGGGGTGATAAACTAAGGCAAAAACGGGGCAGTGAAGAAGAAAGAGTGGAAGCAAGGCAAGCAAGGCAATGGGAGGAAGCCTAAAGGTTGGAAAAATTAAACTAGGGCTTCCTAAGTGACCGGTAACTAAAAAAGCATTAAAATTATGAAAGAATTTGAGATGGAACTTTGGAGTAAGATCTCCTTGTGCTTTTCCTCTTGGAAAAATCCAAACTCTTTGTAGGTCCTGAAAGACAACAATGTTAGAAGGTTCTTATGATGATGGAGACGATATTGATGCATCTAAGCTCGCACCCTTCTCCAAATGGCGAGATTTGTAAAGACAATCCAACTTGAAACCCAGTGAGATCAAACAAAATAAACTAGTATGCTATGAATATTCAAACCAAGATCAATACTTCATATAACTGAATACTTGTACCCATCTAGATTATGATAAACTTTGCATAATAAACCAACTTGACAGTAGCAAATGGAAAATCTTATGTTCTAATAATAGACTTCTAAAGCTAGTTGTTTGATTCGACACATGAGTAACAAATTGAAAGCAAGGAAAGAGATCACCTCATAATAAACACATCCACCAATGAAGAAACAATCCCGTAGACCTCCAAAGTCAAAAAGCTTTATTCAATAAAACAATGATTACAATTTTTGCAGAGTTTCTATGCCCAAAAGTCCATCCTAATAGAGCTAAAGGAGCCTCTATTTATACAATGAAAGAGTGTTAAAACCCTAAAACCAAATCACATAACCTGACCGGCTTGGCCACCTAACAGAGAACCCAAACCTAAAATGAAGAGCTGGGAAAGAGGGGAGACCTCCACCTAGGCAAGGCGCCCCCACTCCAACCTTGAGCACTGAAAACAAGCCACCAATGCACCCACACGTGTGATGACGCCTTCATGGAGAGAGAGGGGCGTGAGCTTGAGGAGAGACGCCTTCATGTTGGTAAAACCACTTTTTAGGTTTGGCTGAAGCCTCTGCTAGGTTTGGGAAGGCCACTGATGGTGTAAGCCTCAGTCTTTACCTCGATCAAATCATCGGACCAATGAGTGCTCTCCATCTCATTCTTTAGCTAGAGATGACAAATCTGCTAACTAAATATAAATTAATTGCTCACTGAAGCTGAGTTATGACAACTCCAAACATCATAAATGCTCAATAAGATGTCATTTAGCCTTTTTATTTCGCTGAATTTGGATTAATTTGGAGAGTTTTAATTTTCTCCAAAATAATCATTTTTTAATAAAAATAATTTTTTTCCTCGAAAATGACTTTTTTGAGAAAAAAGACGTTATGTGTCTGATTGATGATCTGAAAGTTGGATCTGACTGGCTGGCCAATCAAGAATGATTTTTGGCTTAAGGTTAGAGCCTTCAATCATTGAATTCGGGGTCCAGATGATCGACTTATTACAAACGGGTTTTTTCCATTTAATTTATAGAAAAATTAATTAAAAAACCTAGGGAAAATTAAAAAATTAAAAAAAAAATTCCTCGTTCAAAAAATATTTTTTCAAATTTTTTTTATATGTCTAGATGACTTAGGACATGACCATGCTCTACCTAAATAATTTCTAGTAGGTTTATAACACTCAGTTGGGCTTTAATAACCCCCCAAGGCCCAGAAATTAACATCGGGCATTCCAGCTTTGGAGGAAGCGGGAGAAAACCTCATCAATTATACTCGGCTGAAGGCAAAGCATAATTGTCAAGGGCAAAAAACTCCCTGGAATACCTTATTTGAGATTCTACGTCTCAGGAGACCGAACCACTCAAAAAAAATACCCTACTAGCACATTTTATTACAAACCCCGCGGGGCCATGGTCAAAATTATTCAAATCAAAAACTGGCTAGCCAATATTGGCTAAACATGAAGACGGATCAACTGATACACTGGAATCAGACATTGAACATGTTTGTCAACCAGCGGCTCCTCAGGTAACCCAACTATGGTACAAAAAAGTTGGTAACATGGTCTACAGGTGTCCATTAGACATATTCATGCTTTAGATGGTGATTTATTATGATGGGTTGTGTTATTCTTTTGATTATCAACATTTACAAGCTTTATTATTTTTATTGTTCCAGCATGGATGGCGTTGTCCGCAGATTGCACACCAGCAACAGAAACTTTCTGAAAGTTGTCTCCTCACTTAGGAAAGTGGGAGAGGTGTGACCTTGGGGGCAAACACAGAGCTAGGTACTGTTACCTATTCCTAGCTCCTCCGTTTAGGATAACTCTTAACGAAGCCAAGGGGGGTAGTCCCTAACAAAGAGTTTTCTATGGCTCAATGTGGTTAAAGTGTTTTAATTGGTTATGAATCTGTCTGGGTGTTGTTTAGGAGTTATTGTGATAAAATGTGTTTGTTTATTATGAATTCATCACATAAAACAAAGCAATCCACGTTGCTATCAAGAGAATTAAAAGATAAACAATAATTCAAGACTTTATAAAGATGCATTCACAGATAGAATTTAAAATGTTCCAAAGACAAGTGATCTAGATATAATAATTATGCGAGGATTAAAAGACCAGTGCCTTATGGAGTCAGAGTACTGCAATGCGTAAAGAAATTAACAGCAAGTCTTGAAATAAAGCTAGTGAGTATTAAGTTGTGCAAGTGCTCTTGGTATATTTTAAATGTTTTTAAGTGGTCTTGCTTATGGTGTCAACGAAGGTTTATCAAGAGCCGGGAGAATGTTCCAAGTTTAATCTGTTGAAGACATGACAGCCCGCCCAGTATACCAGGCTGGTATCGCGAAGATTGACCAGCTAGCTGAGTAGCTTAGACAACGAGGAGTTCCGACGCCTCTACTAAGAATAACTTAGGAAATTCTCTACAACGCCGATGCGTTGGTTATGGGGTTTAAATTTTATTGTGTTTCTCTTGCAAGATTAAAAATCCAATGCCGTTTCTGGGTACTTCGATGTTGAACTCGGTTAGAGCATATTCCGGCAAGGAGACAACGAAGTTAATTAATTATGGGGGAGTGAGTTGCAAATTTTATTAAGTCGATTAATTAAGATTCTCCGACAGAGAGCGCTCTTGGCCTTGTCTTATGACAAAGGTTCAAGAGACTTAGCTAATCTAAATGCTTAATGCAGGGATATGCAAGTCTAACTATGCTCTCCGATAAAGAGTGCTCTTGACTTGGGTTATGACAAGTTCAAGAGACTTAATTAATTAATTGATTAAAATTAGAAAAAAAATAAAGAACTAAACTACCCAAGAGTTTCTTTCAGACTTTTTAAGCCCCTAATCGGGAAAGCATGGGGGTAAGTAAAATTATATCAAAAAGTAAACAAACTTTGTGTTAGCTAATTAAATAAACAAAGAAACATTTTTTACTTTTATATTTTATGAATGATAAATTAAACAGAAATGAACTATCCAACTTTAATTAAAAAACAAACTTCTAACAATTGAAACTATTCCATCCTCCTTTTAGCAAAATATGAAGCAAAGCATGAAAATGAGGAGACGATACAAGTTTCCCCAAAATGGAGGAATAGGGGTGTGGGAGCCGTAATCCCACTTGCTCTTTATTAATTTGTTTACAATGCTTTCCTTTGCTGTCTTTTTTGCTTCTTTTCTTATTCCTAGAAGGCCTTTGGAACAATCTGCAGAAGAGGAAAAGAAGAAGAGGGAGTTTATGGTTTTTTAAGGCTTGATTCTTCAAAATTTCGCCAGCATTTCTGTTGTACCTGTCACAGAAGTAAAAAATCAGCAAGCATATATTGTTAAAAGATGGTAGGAAAGACAATGCAAAAATAAAAAAATTTATACTTAGAAAAAATTTTGAACATTCACATGCAAAGCATTGATTTTTCCCTAGATCTAATGAAGGAAACTAGATTTAGCAAAAGCTTTAAAAACAGATCTGAATAATGAATATTGAAACTTGGATCTATTTCATGAGCAAATGCAAAAATTTAAAGAAGAAGGGTAGAGAAAGAAGTTTCTTGTGGATGGAACACAAGAGATGGAGGAAGACTCCGGCTTTCTTTTGAATGGGAAGAGAACGATCCTTGTAAGCCCTGCAATCACAAAATGTTAAATGATCGGTTGCTTGAAGCTTGGGTTAGATGTAGTTGAACTCACACCCTTCTTCAACCTGTGAACCTTGCTAATACTTTATTCAGATACAAGTGAGATCATATATATGAAAAAGTATGCTAAGATAGTTCAATCGAAATCAATATTACGTATAACTAACTACTCATATTCATTAAGATTAGAACCTACTTTGCATAAATAACTGATTTGAAACTACAAACAACTACTCTATCATGCCAACAGTGGCCCTCTTCAGCTTAACACATAAACTGATCTCATTCAAGTAAACAGGGGCAATGGGTTAGAAGCAGTATCATCTCAACCATGAATCATTCACCACATGCAAAGAGAGATGGACCTCCAAAGTCGAAAATCTAATTAATCAAATGTAAGCAAAGCTTAATACAACTTTTGCAGAGTAACTCCAGCACAAAAGTTCCATCTTGTAGAGCTCAAAAGAGCCTCTACTTATACAAAAAGGAAAGAAAATAGGGCTCAAATCCCTAAATCCGGACTAAGAGTAACACCGAAGTAATTGAATAAGCTCGGCATGATGATTTGGAGTTGAACTGAGCTGCAACTGAGTGCTGGAGTAATGAGGGGGGGTGAGGTGGCTCATCCTCCCTCGTAATGATCACCCAACCAATAGATAACCCACACTTCAACCAAAAACAGATTTGACCAAAGAGGGCAAATTTCTGACAGATAATTCAACTGCTACACTCCGATACTTGATCTGAAACTGACCGATATTGATTGGAATCATCATAAATGCTCCGTGCCAGGTCATTTAGCCTTTTATTTTATTCAATTTGGTTTATTTTGGAGAGTTTTTTATTTTCTCCAAAATATTCATTTTTAATATTTTAATTAATAATTTCTCTGTAAATGACTCTTTTGATAAATTATTAATTATGAGGTTGAATGAACTTCTGAAACTTGGAGATAGCTGGCCAACTAATCATGAATGATTTTTGGCTTAAGGTTAGAGCCTTCAATCACTGAATTTGGGTTCCGAATAACTAACTTATTACAAATTGAATTTTTCCATTTAAATTATGGAAAAAATTAATTAAAAACTTAAGGAAAATTAAAAAATTAAAAAATTAAAATTTTGACGTGTCCGATAAAAAAATTTCTGAGATTCTAGTTACTTAGGACATGACCATAGTCTATTCTAACAATGTCTAGTAGGTTTATATATACTCAGTTGGGCTCTAATAAACCCCCAAGGCCCAGAATTCAAAATCGGGCATTCCAGCTTTGGAGGAAGCGGAAGAAAACCTCGTCAATTATACTCGGCTTTAGGCAAAACATAATTGTCAAGGGAAAAAAACTCCCTGGAATACCTTAGTTGAAATTCTACGTCTTAGGAGACTGAACCACTCAAAAACACCCTACTAGCACATTTTATTACAAACCCCGCGGGGCTATGGTCATAATTATTCAAAACAAAAATTGACTAGCCAAAACTGGCTAGGCACAAAGGCAGATCATCTGATACACTGGAAACAAACATTTATCATGTTTGTAAAATGGCGGCTCCTTAGCTAATCCAACTAAGTGCAAAATTAGTGGATAACATCTGGCTCCAACTGTGGAACGTGTGCTCGATCTAATCTTTTATGCAAGGAGAGCATACGAGAACACCAGAATCTCTGGTTTCCATATCCTGTAAGAACATCTCAACTTGATAAGAAAAACCTTAGTAGCACAAGTTTTATGAAAAATGGCCAATGATCCAAAAGTTGCTTTATTCAAGGAAATGACAAGACTTCATTGAAAAAATTATTTATTCCTAAGTACATAAAGAAAAATGCTAAGATAAACGCTCGCTTTAAGGAGCCTATTTTCCTACTCTAAGCATGATACAAAAAATGTTAGGTGTAATTATAAATCCAGTGTAGCCACCTAAGCATTTTATTAATATAAAAAGGTGTTGCCTTGTATTTGGTTACCAGCCAAAGTAAGGACACAATTTCCAGAAAATGCAAACTTACGTGATGATCCAGAATGGGCGGGTTGAATGGGGAATCATAGGCATGAATAATGTCGTCAAACTTCTTCCCAAACTGGTAGATGCTCGCGCAGGCTGCTTCTATCCATGACTGGATAGCGCTGATATACAAATCGGGATAATGCGGCAGGTTGACTACTCCATCATGCTGATCATCAAGGCTTATCAAATAATAACTCGTTGTATAATCCCCAAGCTGTTCCAAAACATAAGGAACATCTATATGTGAAGATGATAGCTGAGAAAAAACTTCAACTAGTTGTATCCCATCTGATTCGTCATTGCACTGCTTTTTCAAATCCTTATTACCGATACTTAGATACAATTCTGACTGATCATATGAAAACTCTGACTGCTCTTCCTTACAATTTTCATAAGTCTCAGAATAACAACTCCCCTTGCTGGACATATCATAGATGAAATTCTGAAAAATATTTTCAAAGGTATCATAGGTTGGATTTTCAATAAAAGTCCAATAGTCATCATCACCATCTATGTCGGATATGAGAGATGCCTCATCACTAGTATCAAGTCCCTATCTACACTTCTCATTTTGCTCAAAACAATCTTCTTCAAAAAGTTGGGTTTCAAAGATATCACAGGGGACCCAACTTTCCAAATATTTGTCATCCGGTGGAATGCATGGAGGAATCTCATCACATGAAACTTCTAAGATTGGATTTTTAATTAAAGTCTCGAAGTTATCATCCATCTCAGATGTAAGGGATTCTTCCTCACTTGTATCACATCCCTGGCTATATCCCTCCTCATGATCATAGTCATCTTCTTCAGAAAAAAGGTCACAAGGTAGTAAACCTTCCAAACTATCGTCATTATGCTCATTTGTAGGATTAGTGCCAAAGTTTTTAGTGAGGTCATCCAATTGCTGACTATAATCTTCGACTTGATCCCAGGTTTCTGTGGTGACAGGATGGAGCTGTCCAACTGCGTTAATGTATTCAGGCTCTGATCAATATTGTTTTGTCTCTCTCCAACTTTCTCCGGAAATATCATGCATGTCATCTACATAGTTGATGTACTCAGGCTCGCTTGATGATGCTTTAGGACCACAACCTTCTGGAAAACCATGCTCCTGAACATAGCATGCATAATAACAAGAAGATTCTTCATGAAGGTCTTCACATGCCCTACAAAATGGCGTGTAAGTTTCAACCATGTTAGTAGCCTCTAGCTGATGAGGAGGCCTCTGCTCATGGTTGGGTGCCTTTCTTTGCCAATTTACTTTTGGAGGAAATGTTCTTGGGACAGGTTGTGATTGTGCTCTTTCCATACTAATGACCTTGTTCTGCATCTCTTTCATTTGAGCTAGATGTTTATCTTCCATTCTTCCAAGTCTTTCCTTTATTTCCATCATTTGTTTTCTGTAGGAATCCTCTTCTTCATGCTCATTTGACTTTAACAAAGTCAAGGACTTTGAATAACCAGGAAGGTTGGATTCACCTGAAGACTGCATATTTCTATCTATTTTGACTCCCATTTCTTGTGCATTTAGAAGAGTAGTGGGTTCTTTATCCCTGATCTGATATTGCATCTTCCCACTAAGTGCTTCAATGTAATAAAGCAAGATAGATGGCGCAGGTGGTTTGTAAATGGCAGGAATGTCATTGGATAGTTCTGTGAATCTTTGGTTGAACTCATCCATAGTCTCATTCTCCTTCTTCTTTATGTTTGTTAAAGAAGCCAGTTGATGCCTTGGTTCCTTGTTTTCACCAAACCTATTAGTGAAGGCAGTGTTGAAAGCTTCAAGTGTAGCAAAGGAGTTGTTTGGTAAATTGTTATATCAGTCCCCGGCTTTTCCATCCAAAGATAGAGCAAATAACTTCATGTAGACATCATCATGTTGACTTACAAGATCACTGACATAGGCATTGATGCATCTAGAAAAGTTTCTGAGGTGCATGGCGGAAGTTGTGGCATCAGTGCCGGTGTACATCGGGAGCTTCTCGACTGCTTTGTCTGGAAGACGATGGGGTTGACCTGCTATCTGAGAAAAGTAAAGTTGAGTAAAATACTCACCCATTATGTCGAAAACATTAGTGTTAATGTTTTCTTGAGAATTAGTTTCTAGAAATAAACTATGGATGTCTGATAAAGACTGAGATCTGAGATCTTCAAGGATCCTACGAGAAGCAAGTTTATTTAGCCTCCTCCTATAAACCTTTTCAGGCTCAGGGATAAAACTAAATAAACCTTCAGAGTTTCTTCTGGTTGAATACCTTGGTAAACTTAAAGACAATGGAGTCGCCAGATGGATTTCAAGTCTAAGGTTAGCGTGGTGACTAAACTAAAAATCTATCAAAAAAGGTAAAAACTAGAAAAAACTAAGGTCGTCCAGGCACAAAAAATTTGTCCCCGCAACGGCGCCAAAAAATGTTGTCCGCCGATTGCACACCAACAGCAGAAACTTTCTGAAAGCTGTCTCCTCACTTAGGAAAGTGGGAGAGATGTGACCTTGGGGGCAAGCACAGAGCTAGGTACTGTCACCTACTCCTAGCTCCTCCGTTTAGGCTAACTCCTAACGAAGCCAAGGGAGGTAGTCCCTAACAAAGAGTTTTCTATGGCTCAATGTGGTTAAAGTGTTTTAATTGGTTACGGATGTGGATGGGTGTTGTTTAGGAGTTATTTTGATTAAATGTGTTTGTTTATTATGAATTCGACACATAAGACAAAGCAATCCACGTTGTTATCAAGAGAATTAAAAGATAAACAATAATTCAAGACTTTATAAAGATGCATTCACGGATAGAATTTAAAATGTTCCAAAGACAAGTGATCTAGATATAATAATTATGCGAGAATTAAAAGACCAATGCCTTATGGAGTCAGAGTACTGCAATGCGTAAAGAAATTAACAGCAAGTCTTGAAATAAAGCTAGTGAATATTAAGTTGTGCAAGTGCTCTTGATATATTTTAAATATTTTTAAGTGGTCTTGCTTATGGTGTCAACGAAGGTTTGTCAAGAGCTGGGAGAATGTTCCAAGTTTAATCTGTTGAAGACATGACGGCCCGCCCAGTATCCCAGGCTGTTATCGCGAAGATTGACCAGCTAGCTGAGAAGCTTAGACAGCGGGGAGTTCTAGCGCCTCTACTAAGAAGAACTTAGGAAATTCTTTACAACGCCGGTGCGTTGGTTATGAGGTTTAAATTTTATTGTGTTTCTCTTGCAAGATTAAAAATCCAATGCTGTTTCTGGGTACTCTGATGTTGAAGTCGGTCAGAGCATACTCCGGCAAGGAGACAACGAAGTTAATTAATTATGGGGGAGTGAGTTGCAAATTTTATTAAGTCGATTATTTAAGACTCTCCGACAGAGAGCGCTCTAGGCCTTGTCTTATGACAAAGGTTCAAAAGATTTAGCTAATATAAATGTCTAATGCAGGGATATGCAAGTCTAGCTATGCTCTTCGATAGAGAGTGCTCTTGACTTGGGTTATGACAAGTTCAAGAGACTTAATTTATTAATTGATTAAAATTAAAAGAAAAATAAAGAACTAAACTACCCAAGAGTCTCTTTCAGGTTTTTTAAGGCCCTAATCGGGAAAGCATTGGGATAAGTAAAATTATATCAAAAAGCAAACAAACTTTGCATTAGCTAAGTAAATAAACAAAGAAATCTTTTTTACTTTTATATTTTATGAATGATAAACTAATCAGAAATGAACTATCCAACTTTAATAAAAAAACAAACTTCTAACAATTGAAACTATTCTGTCCTACTTTTAGCAAAATATGAAGCAAAGCATGAAAATGAGGAGACGATACAAGCTTCCCCCAAATGGGGGAAGAGGGGTGTGGGAGCCGTAATCCCACTTGTTTTTTATTAATTTGTTTACAATGCTTTCCTTTGTTGTCATTTTTGCTTCTTTTCTTATTCCTGGAAGGGCTTTGGAGCAATATGCAAAAGGGGAAAAGAAGAAGAGGGAGTTTATGGGTTTTTAGGGCTTGACTCTTCAGAATTTCGCCAGCATTTCCGCTGTACTTGTCATAGAAGTAAAAAATCAGCAAGCATATATTGTTAAAAGATGGTAGAAAAGACAATGCAAATATAAAAATATTTAAAAATATTTTGGAAAAAATTTTATACTTAGAAAAAATTTTGAACATTCACATGCAAAGCATAGATTTTTCCCTAGATCTAATGAAGGAGACTAGATCTAGCAAGAGCCCTAAAAACAGATCTGAATAATGAATATTGAAACTTGAATCTATTTCATGAGCAAATGCAAAAATTTAAAGAAGAAGGGTAGAGAAAGAAGTTTCTTGTGGATGGAACACAAGAGATGGAGGAAGACTCCAGCTTTCTTTTGAATGAGAAGAGAACGATTCTTGTAAGCCCTGCAATCACAAAATGTTAAATGACCAATTGCTTGAATCTTGGGCTAGATGTAGCTGAACTTGCACCCTTCTTCAACCTGTGAACCCTGCTAATACCAAAACTCAGATACAAGTGAGATCATATATATGAACAGTATGCTAAGATAGTTCAAACGAGATAAATATTACGTATAACTAACTACTCGTATTCATCAAGATTAGAACCTACTTTGCATAAATAATTGATTTGAAACAACAAACAACTACTCTACCGTGCCAACAGTGACCCTCTTGAGCTTAACACATAAACTGATCTCATTCAAGTAAACAGGAGCAATGGGTTAGAAGCAGTATCACCTCAACCATGAATCATTCACCACATGCAAAGAGAGATGGACCTCCAAAGTCGAAAATCTTATTAATCAAATGTAAACAAAGCTTAATACAATTTTTGCAGAGTAACTCCAGCACAAAAGTTCCATCTTGTAGAGCTCAAAAGAGCCTCTACTTATACAAAAGAAATTAGGACTCAAATCCCTAAATCCAGACTAAGAGTAACATCGAAGTAATTGAATGAGCTCGACATGATGATTTGGAGTTGAACTAAGCTGCAACTGAGTGCTGGAGTAATGAGGGGGGCTAAGGTGGCTCATCCTCCTTCGTAATGATCACCCAACCAATAGATAACCCACACTTCAACCAAAAACGGATTTGACCAAAGAGGGCAAATTTTTTATTGATAGTTCAACTGCTACACTCCGATACTTGATCTGAAACTGACCGATATTGATTGGAATCATCATAAATGCTCCGTGCCATGTCATTTAGCCTTTTATTTTATTCAATTTGGTTTGTTTTGGAGAATTTTTTATTTTCTCCAAAATATTCATTTTTAATATTTTAATTAATAATTTCTCCGTAAATAACTTTTTTGAGAAATTATTAATTTGAGGCTGAATGAATTTCTGAAACTTGGAGATAGATGGCCGGCTAATCATGAATGATTTTTGGCTTAAAGTTAGAACCTTCAATCACTGAATTCGGGTTCCGGATGACTAACTTATTACAAATTGAATTTTTCCATTTAAATTATGGTAAAATTTAATTAAAAACTTAGAGAAAATTAAAAACTTAAAAAATAAAAATTTTGACACGTCTGGTAAAAAAAATTTAAATTTTTTTCTGATGGTGGTAGTGACTCAGGACATGACCATAGTCTATTCTACCAATGTTTAGTAGGTTTATATATACTCAGTTGGGCTCTAATAACCCCCCAAGGCCCAGAATTCAAAATCAGGCTTTCTAGCTTTGGAGGAAGTAGAAGAAAACCTCGTTAATTATACTCGGCTATAGGCAAAGCATAATTGTCAAGGGAAAAACTCCCTAGAATGCCCTAGTTGAAATTCTACATCTTAGGAGACCAAACCACTCAAAAACACCCTACTAGCACATTTTATTACAAACCCCGCGGGGCCATGGTCATAATTATTCAAAACAAAAACTAACTAGCCAAAACTGGCTAGGCACAAAGGCGGATCATCTGATACACTGGAAACAAACATTTATCATGTTTGTAAAGTGGTGGCTCCTCAGCTAATCCTACTAAGTGCAAAATTAGTGGATAACAGATGGGACCTCTGATGTACTTTTGTGATGGAATTATGGGGTATGAATACTCATTCCTAGTAGATTTGGACATTTCGAGTCCATCGGTGCAGCATGTTTTTAGTTTCAGGCGGGCACAAGACAAATATGGATCTCTGGGTTTTCTTACAGCAGATTTGCCTAGGAAAAATGGAAATAAAGCATAGTGAAGGAAAATTTAAGTTCTCCTAGGGCGTTATAGGGATTCTTGCGGTGCATCCAGTCGTTTGTACCATACTACTAGGGTCCCGGATCCATCCATGTAGTCTTTTCACGTTGATTTGTGGCCACATGTGAGATATTGTCTGTTTTATGTTTCCAAGGCATCATTTTAATAATTAAAAATGGCTAATGAGGAAATCGATTTGGGCATAGAATTGGTCTAAGGTAGAGTATTTGGGTTATCTTCATCATCCAGCATCAACTCTAGCTCAGTCGAGGTCCACTTGTCCTTGGTTTATGCATTTTGAGGATATTTTGATGTATTTTGAGGGAAATCCCCTAGTGATTTTTACCACTCTTTTATATTATTTGCCACCACACATTGTTATTGTGCCATGGGTCCATGCTAGTGAAGGATAATATAACCTCGTAGCCCCACCATGTGCTCCCATGTGATCTTTAGTCATCTTTGATGTGGTGCGCCCCTCATCGAGCAAGTTTAGTGGTGCACCCCCTTATATTTTTGAGTTGATCCATGTGACATGTATCCGATTAATCTTAGTCATAGATTAGGATGATTTGATCTTATGATCTTGACCCTTGATTTTCTTGGATCTATGTATTATGTACTTGATAGATCTATATATTGAAATACTCTCTCATTTATAAAGGGACTTTTGGCTCTGGAATTATTGAATATAATAATATTTTTGCAGAACTTCTTCAGAGCTTTGTGAATGTCATGGATGTGATTGTTATGGATCTTGCTTAGACATTTCAGTGGATCTTGTATGCAAAGACTATTATTTTGTGAGGGTTGTACCCATGTTTTTGCAGGTAGCGAATTGGAGGAGGAGATTGCTAGGGCTTCTTGCATCGTTTTTCACCTAAAACGCTTCAAGCTCAGGGAGTGATCAATTTTTGCTTTGTGCATTGAATCTTTCTCTATAGATGTTGTACGTTGCTTATCTTTCACATCGGTGAACAATTCTAACTTTGGTAGATTGATTTTGTAGGTGGAGAAGAGGGGGCGCACTTCCTCACTTGGGCGTTTTTCCTTCGTTGCATGCCGGATCCAGCTTGAAATTGTAACTAGGTGGAAGGATCATCAACATCTAAGGCAGCCGCAAGTATTCTTAGGTACGATTTGCAAGGTACATATTGTATTTCATTATTTTCATCCAATTGTCAAACAAACCCTCTTTCTTAAAACCCTCATTTTGTAGATTTGATAGATCCGATGAGTTTTTGATGACAGCCATTAAAACCCACTTGGAGATTAATGAATAAACCCTAGATCTCAAGTTTCATAAAATTCAGACTCCATTTGCCCTGGGATCTAGCACTAGTTACTCTAGGTGGGGGCGCCCCTCTTGGGTGGGTGGCCATTTCTTTAGATCTATCGGATGGGTATGCTTGAACCCGCCTCAAAATCATAGATCCAACTTTCAAGCACTCTGATTTAGTCATCTCATGCCCCGATCTATTCTTTTGGGTCCACTTTTTCCACTTTTGGATAAACCCTAAGTGGGTCCCTTTAGGATTTCCATTCGTGTGGCTAGATCTCTTCAGATCTATTATTTGGGTAGGCTTGAACCCACTTGATTTCCATAGATCTATCCTCCAAGCACCTGGATCTAGTCAATCCATGCTCTGATCTACTTTTTTGGGTCCACTTTGTCCATTTATGCCAAAACCCTAGTTGGGTCCCTCCAGGGTTTTCTTTCATTTGGCTAGATCTCCCTAGATCTTCTTCCTTAACTCGTTTGTGGTACAATCTCATCCAAGTTGGGTCAATTTCCATCTTTACTAAGCCTCTCCAACTTGGATCTAATCTTCATATGACCCTAATTAGATAGATCTAGTCTTACCCACTCTTTACCTCTCCTTTCTCATACATTGTCAAACTCTATGAGTGTCTTGAGTCGGTTCGCTAGCCTCATAGGCTAGTAGGGTCTCCCCCTTGGTCATTCTCCGAATTGATATAAAGTGACAAGAGCCCGTCCGGTGTGACAACTACCCTGCATCAGTAGTGGACGAGCTACCATCCCGGATGGTATACCTTTAGTGGGTAGCTACACATTGTGTGATAACAGGGTCAATATTACCCTAATGAATATAATATAATATTGTATTGTGTCTTCCTAAGTGAATTCATCCCAGTTAGTTAAGTGGGGCCGACTTGTTAGGTTAAAAGTCAAGTGACAAAAAGAGTATAAATAGAGGAGTTGTGTTTCTGATAGACACACTCACTTGTGTATAGCGCATAGGACAGAGAGAGAGAGATATCTGCTAGAGGAAGGCGCACCTGTCTGGGGTCGTCTTGTACTTTTGATATATCTTATACAAAGGAATTTTTGCTGGAGTTTCTTCCCCGTGAGGGTTTCCCATGATAAATCTTTGTGTTTTTTTGTGTGGTTGTATGTGTCTATCTTTCAGTGATCCTTTTGCATATGGTTATGATGCTATTATGCTAAATGTTACCAGATCTTGTATAACCATTAAAAACTTAGCATGGTATCAGAGCTACCCTGAAAGAAGTCTTTGTGCAACCGAAACACTACTACAGCTACAGCTATTAAATATTAGCGTTTCATGCTTAAAAACCCTAGAAGACTAAAACTAGTCATGTTGGTACTTTCGCTATATCTCGAGATTGAAGAAGGCTCAGGCGCCAAAACTTTTACAGGCCGAATACGAAATCTTGTTGTACCTTGTGTAAAAGTTTCAGCCTCAGATTCGCTATAATCTAGGAGATATGATTCCTCCAACTCAAGGTTCCAACCTCTCCCAGGATTCAGCCTTAAACAGGTGACCTAGGGATAATTGCTACATCTCGGCCTAGGAAGGTCCAAACGAAATTTCGCAAGATGTTGCAGATAGGGAACACACTGTAGTTTCTGTGGTAAACGTTTCAGGCCCTAAAGGTGAAACTGTGACACATGACAATCCGTACAAGTTCGTTATGTTGAACAGTCCTGAAATAATTCACCTTGGGAAAATTTGCATAAGTCCCAATTGGTGAAACCAATTCTGCTCTACCCTGTGGGGTTGGAAAGAAGACAAACCAGGATACCTCAGTGCGAAGTTTCAAACACAGAGGAGCAGTAATTTCGGAGATACAGCTGAAACAAGATTAGGCAATTCTACAAAAGAAATTGAAGAAAACTAGGGCATCAAACAATTTGCAGTTTTGATCACAGTTTTGGGAAAATGAGTATGCTGCTCAACTCGCGTTTAGGAGGTACATCATTCTATCCAATCAGATCTGAAAGATACCTAAGTTGAAAAATTAATGTTTCTTTCTCAAACCATAGGTCCACCAGAAGCAACATTCCAGAAAAGCTTTCAAGAAAGCATCAGATTGAAGCAATCTCATTGGTCAAAGAAGAGGGTGCAGATCCAGAAGGAGATGAAGACAAAGCACAAGAAAGAATCTACCAAACAAACAAAGATAAGTATTTGAATTGTCTTTCCTATATATGTTGTGTATTATGCATGATAGAATGTTTGCATTAATGACAGTATACTACTAATATGCATGTTATGGGTAAGTAGCCCATGGTGCTATACAACACTCCCTTGTTACTTATCTAGAATAAAGCCTCTTTGTTGACATATTGGATTAGTGCACAATCTCAATGATGTTATGGTAGAGATGGAAGGCATCTAGAAAGTTTCCGTGAGATATGGATGAATGTTGTATTGGCTAAAATAGTTGCATGATTGTATCGTTATGCATAAGAATTTGTCATTATGCATATCAAAAGTTTCTAACCATGCAACTGGTGCATTTGACTTGTAGGAAAGATCGCATACAATCTCCTACAAGAAAAGGATGAGACTTGTTTCGAAGAACAAGTGATGACAATTCAAGATTCACTCCAATAAACATACATGAAGATGAACCTGAAGCTCCCAGGGTCAGAGACAACGTGATGAAAGAAAGAGCTTCAGAAGAATATAAGAGAGCGGTAGATCCACCTCGAGAGATGAAGACCATCTTGGGAATGAGAGACAATTCAAGATGATGAAAAGTATGGCAAGACTTCCAAACTAAAGTAAGAGGCCTTAGATACACTCTAGTTATGTGGCACGGTTGAGTGACATCATTGATACAGACCCTTCCAGCCATGGAAGAAGCTATGATCAAAGAGTAATGGTTGATCATGGTGAATGATGTCTAGGATATGGTTCCAAGGCCTAAGGGAAGTCCGTAGTGTCTTCCATATGGATCTACAAGAACAAGTATACAAAGCAAGGTTCGTGGTTTGTCTCAGAAAGAATAGACCATGGCATGACATACTCTATTGACCAGACACACTTCTCCAGTAGAAGTATATATTGAGCAAAGAACCACTTGCGCAGAATAGGCTTTGTACGAGCTCAGAAGGCACCCATAAATAAGCACATCCAGTTACATAAGGAGCTTGAAGATCACCTAGAGTGATGAATATCTTAATCTTTGCTACATGGTTGAAGATGGAAACCTATAGAAGACAACAAGCTCACGGCTGGGTGCAAGAGGAACTTTTCAACAAAGTTCAAGATAAAGGGATCTTGGTATCTAGTAACCTGAGATGGATACATAGATGATCAGTAGCAAAGGATATTACCTGTCACTCCAGTACATAATGCAGAGGGAGGATGATGCTCTGCTTCAAGGGGACTGACTGCAGAAGATCTCCGAGTTCGACATGGTACGATAGGATTGACAACTCCCTGATGGACTAAGGCTTTACCAAGAGTAAAGTGGGTTCCAACCTTCAAGGTTGAATGCGGAAGACTGGGATATGTCGATGACCTAACAAGATGAACTCATGGTAGAAGCAATGATGGAAGAATACCAATCATTAATGGAGAATGATGTTTAAGATATAGTACCCAAACCAGAAAGCAAGAGTGTGGTATCTTCCAAGAAGATTTACAAGAAAAAACGTGCTGCTGATGGAAGTATTGAAAAATACAAGGCAAGATTTGTGGCTAAAGGATTCTCTTAGAGAGAGAGAATTGATTATGAAGAGACATTTTTGCTTCAGTAGCAAGGTACACTTCCGTCAGAACCATCATGGCACTTGCTTCCATGATGAAGTGTGATTTACACCAGATGGATGTAAAGACAACCTTCCTAAATGGTATGATTGAGGAAGAGGTTTACATCGAACAACCACAAGGATTTGAAGTCGAAGACAAAGTGACTCATCTATGTAAGTTGAAGAAGGCTCTGTATGGACTAAAACAAGCTCCTAGAGCTTGGTATGGAAGAATAGATAGCTTCTTGACAAGCTTGAGCTTTACCAAAAGTAAAGTTGATCCTAACCTTTACCTCAAGGTTATGGATGATGAACCTGTCTTACTATTGCTGTATGAGGATGATCTATTTCTGACAGGAAATGTGAAACAGATCACAAAAACCAAGAAGAATCTAGATGGAAAATTCAAGATGAAATATCTTGGATTGATGCACTATTTTCTCGGGTTGGAAGTGTGGCAGAGCCCAGAAGAAATCTTTCTGAACCATGGAAAGTATGTAGTAAATCTTGAAAAGGTTTTATATGTTGGATTGTAAAGACATGGCCACATCCATGGACACCAACATGAAGTTATTATTTGATGAGTCATCAGAGTTAGTGGATATGACTCAGTACAGACAGATTATTGTGCCACTGATGTATTTGACGAATACAAGGCCAAATATATGCTTTGCTGTGAACACCCTCGGTTAGTATCTAGTTAAACCTAGATTTGTTCACATGATAGCTGCAAAGCATGTGATGAAGTACCTAAAGGGTACGATAGACTTTGGACTATACTACGATAGAGATCATGACTACAGATTATATGGATATACAGATTCAGATTCAGCAAGAAGTGCCACATACAGAAAGAGCACCTTAGGTGGATGTTATTGTCTAGGATCCGCCATGGTCTCATGTTTAGTAAGAAACAGTCCAGTGTTGCTCTCAGTACAGCTGAAACAGAGTACATTGCAACTTGCTCCGCTAGTTGTGAAGCGCTATGGCTTTGGAAACTGATGTCAGGACTATTTGACATGGAATTGGACACCACAGTGATTATTCGTGACAACCAGAGTTGTATAAAGATGACAGAGAATCCGGTGTTCCATGATAAATCGAAGCACATAGAAATTCGATATTTTTCATAAGGGATATGGTACTGAAGGGAGATAGAAAACTCCAGTATGTGAGTAGCAATGAGCAAGTTGTTGATGTGTTGACCCAGCTTCTATGACAAGCTTGGTGTAGTTCGAAAAGACTTTCCTCGCAAGGAGGAACAATGATGATGATACTATAGAATTTCATCACAAGGAGGAACATTGATGATGATACAAACTTTCCTCGCAAGGAAGAACAAGTCAAAGATATGGACCCTTCTCAGAAAGGAAAAATAGGTCGAAGATATAGACTCTCTTCAGAAAGGAAGAACAAGTCAAAGATATAGACTCTCTTCGAAAAAGGAGGAACAAGTCGAAGATATGGACTCTCCTCAGAAAGGAAGAACTAGTCGAAGAAATGAACCCTCGGACAAAGGGGAAGTAGGTTGATAATATGGATCCTCCCGGAAAATGGGGAGTGATGATGAGACTGACATCGATGATGGATGACAGTGATGCTCCAGCATGAAAGAGGCCAAGTGCGCCTGAAGATGCTAACAAGGTCCGACATTCACTTGTGGACGATAGTATCCTCACTTGAGGATGGCAGGTATAACACTCTACTCATGAGAGTGGTCCTTACTAGCTACGGATGGCCTTGCAGATGTTACTCTCGCATGGAGAGTACCCACATTCATTTGTGGATACCGTAGAATAACACTCGCTCAGTGGTGGTCCTAACCTCAGTGGTAAGGATGCTCTACGATGAGTCCTCACGGACGACAGGACCAACATTTGTATGTAGTCGAGATCTGCTCTGCAGATGTTACTCTTGTATGGAGAGTATGCCTACATTCATATGTAGATGCCATAGAATAACACTCGCTTGGAAGTTGTCCTAACCTTAGTGCTATGGATGCTCTATGATGAGTCCTCACGAACGTTATAGTATAACAATCACTTGGGAGTGGTCCTAACCTCAGTGGTAAGGATGTTCTACAATGAGGGTCGACATTTTGTATGCGGTTGAAATCTGCTCTGCAGACAATACTCTTGCATGGAAGAGTATGCCTACACGTAAGTGTAGATACTGTAGTATAACACTCACTTAGGAGTGGTCCTAACCTCAATGGTAAGGATGTTCTATGATTAGTCCTCACAAACGATAGGGCCTGCATCTAAGTGCAATCGAGATCTACATTCAGCTGTAGACGATTCAGCTAGTCTAGACTATGGACCAGGTTGATGGAGTATTGCATCATCCTTGGACCTATGTCCTAAAGTGATTGGGATTTATCGTCTCGCAAAGAGATCATGTGTACTGCAGGTAGCGTGGTGGCAAAGGATCAAGTAGATCGAAGTACGGCGGCAAAGGATCCAAGTAGATCGAAGTGTTGCTGCAAAGGATCGAGAAGATCGAAGTGTTGCCGCAAAGGATCGAGAAGATCGAAGTGCTGCTACAAAGGATCAAGAAGATCGAAGTGTCGCCGCAAAGGATCAAGAAGATCGAAGTGTTGCCACAAAGGATCAAGTGATCGAGTGCTGATAAAGATAAAAGACTCGGCATTGTAGAAGATGACATTCCAGTATTGAAGACATTGAAGAGTAATTGATCCAGTTATTGATGATTCTGAAAACTTCCTATGACGTATAGATGTATCACCTTGATGATGTTGCAGATACTCTCTCTCGTTACTCCTATTGTCTATGATGATGTTGTCAATTGAATAACCTTCTCGTTAAGGGGGAGTGTTGAATATTGTAACTTCAAAGGATATTCTAAATGTATTTTACTGATGTAATCGAAGGGAGATGTTATTATTCCTACGTCGAGATGTTACTATTGTAGTTGGTCATCATAGAGTCATGAGGTAAAGCCTCCATTGTAAGTCGGGTCAATAGTACCCTAATGAATATAATATAATATTGTATTGAGTCTTCCTAAGTGAAGTCGGCCCAGTTAGTTAAGTTGGACCGACTTGTTGGGTTAAAAGTCAAGTGACAAAAAGAGTATGAATAGAGGATTTTTGTTCCTCATTTGAACACACACTCACTTGTGTATAGCGCATAGGAGGGAGAGAGAGAGAGATCTGCTGGGGAAGGTGCACCTGTCTGGGGTATTGTCTTGTACTTTTGATACATCTTATACAGAAGAAGTTTTGTTGGATTTTCTTCTCCATGAGGGTTTCCCAGGATAAATCTTTGTGTTCTTTTGTGTGGCTGTACTTGTCTATCTTTTAGTGATTCTTTTGCATATGGTTATGATGTTATAAAGCTAAATGTTATCAAATCTTGTATAACCATTAAAAACTTAACAAAGCTAACCTACAGAAAACAATCACACCACTTCAAGTACAGATACGGGCTTCCCACAAATGGGGGAAGAGGGATGCGGGAGTCGTAATCCCACTTGTTCTTTATTAACTTATATTACAATCTTTTCTTTTGGGAAAGCTTTTTGTCCTTTGAAAATAGGAGCAAAAAAGTTTACAAGTTTTGAGAGAAGGGGAATGAAGAAAAGGAGAAAAAAGGATCGAGGGTTGGAAGAGTCTTTTCGAATGGGTCAATCCTTCAAAGGGCCTCCTAATCATCCTCCTTCCTGCAAAATAAACATGAAAACCAACAAACTAAAAATGGAAGATTAGTGGATTAGTCCAATATTTACACTAAAATTTTACACTACTTTAGTACTTACGGATAATGGAGATGATTGAAACTTCTAAGTACTAAAGCAATTTATTTTTAGATCTAAGCCAAAAGATAAACTTGAAGATTTAAGATCTAAACTAATGCAAGCAAAATTGAAAGATAAACTTGTTCGATCTGATTTAACTTGCAATAAAAAGTAACCGAGAGGAACATACTGTAATTTTTGTAGAAAGAAGGGAAACAACTACTCAAGCCTTGAATCTTTTTAGAAAGCTTGGAGATTTGATCGTAGATAACAAAGAATGCTATGCTTTCATTCAACCAACAATCCAAAGCAAAGGATGATGCAACTTAGCTCAACCTTTAGCTCGAGAAAGGAAACCAAACACTGATTAAGATTGCATAAAACACATTTGATTTGGTACACCCCACAGTTAGGAAACCAAAAGATCATGAAGTATAGCTGAATAAAGCATGAACTCGTAGATCTTTAATAGCAAGGAAGTAAATAAATGAACAATATTACCTCATACTAGAAAATATCACATACACAACTTGCCACAAGATCATGAACCTCCAAAGCCTTCGATTTTATTAACATATAACAATGGGCAATACAACATGAACAGAGGTTTGTTGCTTCCGTCTGAATGAGGAAGAAGGCCTCGCTTTTATAGATTTTACAAGCCCCTGAGGAGTGCACCAAACAACTGAAGTAGACTTGAGTTAACCTGAGCTCCAAGAGAAACTTAAGGGAGCTTGTTTGTTGTGAATATAAGGAGGATGCGCCACCTCTCTGATGGAGAGATGTGCCCTCACCAAGATCTCGCCAAACCACACGCTTACATCCACGTATGCACACATGAGAAAGAAGAGGAGGCGTAATCCTTTATTGCTGGAGTGAACAATACGTGAACCTTAGCTCGTGGATTTAATTGGGTTGAGTCTTGCTTTAATTGGCATGAAAATATTTGATTGGATGTGCATCCAATGGGATGTGCCACCTCTCATACTCCAACCATTCCTTTAATCGACAACTCAACGTAGTTGCAAGTTCATGAAGTTGACGCCATCCTTCTTTATTTTGATTCATTACTAATAAAATCATATTCCAAAGTGATCCCTTAATCCTAAGTGTGAATTGCCTACCACATGAGACAATTTGCCACCCCTTTCCAAGTCATTATTTTTTTACTTTAGTGCAATTTGTCGTAATTTAGCATTTGTTTTCCATTACGTCGCATCAATAGAGAAATAATGCCATACGGAACAATTTAGTCTCTTGGAGCATGGGAAAAGTGTGTCCCAAGGTAAAGGAGGTGCTTTGAGCTTGAAAACGAGCCCATCCACACCAAAATTGGACTTTGTATCACACTTCTATTACATTTTGAATTTTTCCATTTAAACCATTAAAAAATGGCCTAAAATTGCAGAAAAAATTATTTTTTCAGAAATTAAAAAAACTAAAGGGGACCTAGTACATGTTCATAATAACTCAAAACCATGTTTAACACGCTTATGTACATCGACACATGAACTTTAATAGTCTCCCAGGGTTTAACCACCAAGATGGAAATTCCAGCTTTAAAGGAGGAATGGAGAAAAACTCGAAAATTATACATCACTTATTCAACATTGCATAATTGATAAGGGAAAAATCACCTTGGAATGATCGGATTGATGGCCAAGTCCAAGGAAGCCAAGTCTTTTACAAAAAATTTGTCGTGTTAGAACATTTATTACAACACCCTCAAGGGGTATGAACATGCATTTAATAAAAAAAAAAGACGGGACCACACTTGGTCATGATGTGACCACGGACATTTGATCACTGAGTAAGAAGCACTGATTTGTTCTAAGCCTTGGTGGCTCACTAGGAATCGCCTAAGTGCAACTTAGGTGATAACAAGATCCAAGGAATGAAAATGACTAGAGTAACACAATGTACAAATCAAAGATCACTCCCTGTTTTAGAACGAATTAGTCGAGAGGAAAGAGGCTCCCCTGTTATCGCACCCTCCTCCAAGACGTCCTCCATGCCACAAGTTAGAAACACAACGATTTTGCCAAAGAAAACCAAGATCAACTTGCAGTGTTCCTCAAGAGACAATATTCAATCACAATTCCCAAACTCAACCATAAGATCGCAAGATATGCACCACAAAATATTGTTCTATTATCAAGTTGCTTCAAGAGACAAATTCCCGATGGGGACAATGAGGGGATCACATCTCTTCAATACATCTAGACTATGTCCACATTTTAACTAACATCAATCTGACGGTTGATATTAAAACATCATCAATAGTGGAGATCTACATTTTTACTTTTATGTGAATTGAATACATGGATCAATAATAGAGGGAGTGCACTTTTCCCAAGACACCTTAGGAAGGTGAAATAAAATATCATAATATGGTACATGTGAAAGGGGGGCGTTAGGGGCCTAAATCACTCTAGGTGCCCTCTATACACCAATATATAAGACATCATCAAGGTACAATGAAGTAATATGAAACATGAACCATGCCATAAGTGACCACGCCCCCCTTGAATCCACACGTCCTCTCTCGAAGCCACACTGAAGGAGACAAACTGATGAAGATGAGTGATGATGCATGCCAAATGTGTCTATAGCCTTGTTATCACACACATTGTAGCTGGGCTACCATGATGCAGCAAATGGATATTTTCTTATTTTCTAGAGTCGGTCGTATACATGAGGATATAGCATGGATCGAGTATCAACATGAGCCATATCACAGAGACATTCAGAGCTTCATCCAACATTAGATACAGAGCATTCCTTTGTCATGATCGAGATTAACTAGTCCTTTGAGATGACCTTGGTGCAGTCATATTCCATTTGAGCAGGGCAATAGAGATGGTATATCCTTGACAGACAGATTAATATTTCAGAGAGAGACTTGTATATGGTGAGATCAGGTATTTTGCTTCTTGGTTTTAGTTTGCTCTTCGGTGTATATTAACACCTTTAACTTAATATGCTATGATTTTTATGGTGACAATATGCTTCTTTGACTAGTATTGTGATGCCCATGCTTTCATTAGAGGAAATTTGAGGTCTAAAATGGGCCTCCTAAGGAAAATAATATTTATTAATTTTGGAGGAAGAAAGAAAAAAACTACTTTTATGTTCGTATTTTCAACATAGCTCCCCGTGTTTTTACTCAAATTTCGATCGGGAGGACTTGTTGGATGCGGAACTTAATTCCGCATCCAACGAGTACTCACACAATATATTTTTTACGGACTTTGCTACCCCAAAAACAAGAAATACCTGAAAAAACGTGATGATGACATCATCATCACGTTTTTTCAGGTGTTTCTTGTTTTTTCGGTAGTGGGATCCATCAAAAGTATGCTGTGTGGATACTCGTTGGATGCGGAATTAAATTCCACATCAAACAAGCCCTCCCGATCGAAATTTGAGTAAAAGCCAATGTTATCAAAACCGAACCGGTGGTCAAACCGGCTGACCCCGGGAACCGAAACCGGACAAAAACCGAGAAACAAACCGGATCAAAAAACCAGTTGAACAAAAATACATAAAACATTCATATTTTCAAAAAATACATATATATCCATGTGCATCCATGTGAATTCAAACCATTATACAAAAATATGCAAATTTTCTCATGTATATAGCAAGTAAGAGTGTATAAAACCAAAATAGTATCGACTGCAAATACATATCTAAAGAAAAGTAAATCAACAAAGAGGTTATAAATGGCCTCTAAAGTCAAAATATAAGTATATGACTGCAGTCTAGACTCTAGAATCTACAATCTAATGATTCTAATCATATATCAGAATTATCTGAGTGTTGCCGCCTAATTCACACCTCGGGTAACATGGCAGAAATCTTCAAGCCATTGGGTGAGACCTTGGGGGCAAGCTCGAGCCAAGTGCTGTCACCTGATACTCAGCTCCTCCGTCTAGGCCAACTCCTAGCGAAGCCAAGGGGGGTGGACCCTAATGAAAAGTAAAATCTAGGGTTTTTACTCTACGAGAGAAATAATTAATTTTAGGAGTTTTTTAATATGGAATGGATAAAATTAAAAAATTACCAATTACTGCCAACAAGATTAACCTTAGCAACACTTTAACTTAAATTAGATACACAAAATTCAATGACACATTGCGATATTAACTTATGCAAAAATAACAAAATAGACTAGTGCCGAAATGAAAAGAGTGCTTGCAAATGTGGGTTGCTAGTGTAGTCTCAGTGAAAGTATTGCAGTGTCTCAGTTGGTAAATTTTAAATTTATTAAATGAATTGATTAAGGAATGGGTAAATTGTGGGTTTGGCCCAACAAGTTAAGTCCCTTCGAATTGAGTGCTAAAGCGGTAATACCAAGTGTCCAACAGGGCGAGGATAAACCTGCTTAGAGTAGCCCCCTGACTCTGTAGTGATTACCTTTTGCAACCTCCCGAGTTCTCGAGAAAATAACTTGTGTGGATTTTCCTATTAGATCTAGTAACTTGTATCCCTTTCTGATACAGCCAACTGATCAAACAAGCTGCAGCGGTGTAGAGCATACGGGGAAGGAGTCTTGGTTTATTTTTAAAGTTTTAGAACAAGTTTTCTGATTTAGAAAAAAGATAAAACCCAAGAGTCTCTTTCCAGATTCAATACTCGGGCAAGCCCTTATCCACGAACCTGTACTCGGGAAAGCAAGGGGGTTTATTTTAACTTGGCAATGCATAACAAAATTGTTTTTTGTTTTTTAATTACTACAGTGCTCAAATATTTTCCCTTATGGTACTTCGGTATAGCGCAGTGGATAAGTATTCAGGTTACTTTTGCAAAACTCAAACAAAGCATGAAATGATAAAGAAAGACAACTAAGCTACCAGCATGTAAGAAAACAGAAAAAGGACACCGACACAAATCCCCCAAGGGGGATGGGGACCGAGATCTACCGAGCCTACTCAAACTTGCTTTTATTAATCGGTTACAATGCTTCAGCAGAGAATACTCTTTGGTCCTTGTTATCTGGGATCCAAAGGCTTACAACATGCCAAGGAAATAGGCCCAGCTAAGGGGAAAGCCTCCTGGGAGCTCCGGATGTTCGAAAAAGCTATTTTCGGGCAGAGTTTCATTCTCTATTTTGATGGGCCTGCTAAAAACCAGCAAGCATATGTCAGTGAAAGATGCCCAAAAACACTTTGGAAGTGTCTTTGGACAACATGCAAAAAATTACAAAAAAAATCTAAGTAATAACTGATTACAAAAAAAAAAGAAACAACTAAGTGAGGCAAGCTAGAAAGCTTTCCTTCTTAGGATCTTTGCTTGCCTCTTGAGAAGAATGGCAAGCAAATCTCAAGCACAAAAATGCTAGATCAAACTTTAAAATGCACAAAAAAAACTCTTTCAACAAGCTTTTTTAATTTTCAAAATTTTTAAACTTGCAAAAAAGGGGAAAAGTAACTAGATCTAAAATTTTAAATGTACCTTTGAAGCAGACTAGAAATAGAAACTTTTAGACATCAGATCTACCTTTGATATGATTTTAGATGCTAGATCTAATATGGAAACGTTTGAAACCGAAAGAAAATTTTTAAGAAATTTGTGGATCAAAAGTCAAAGAACCTAGAGTAGAGCAAGAAATAAAGGACAGAAAAAGCTTCCTTGGTGAGATCAGAGGGACAGAGCTTATTTTCTAACTTTACTGAAGGAAAGGTAGAGCACATTCACTCATCAATACTCCAGCTTTAGCTTCCTGCAAAAGATTATCAACACTAGCAATGGGGATTAAAAAATACCTGTGTAAACCGAAAGAGACTACAACAACAATGTAGATCCAAGCATGAAATCATACATATACCAAATAGTCTTCCTCGACTTGCAATAAAAGAGTAACCTAACAAGAATTACCTTTTATCTCTACAAAAATACCATTTCCTTCCGAAAGCAAGTTAATCCCAAACATATGCAAGCATGAAAACAAATACAGGTTACCTCACAAATGTAGAGTAAACTCTATCCAAACATCCATAGAACCCATACAGAAATTGCCTCCAAAGCCTTTTATTCACAATACTTCAAGAAAACTATTACAATATTACAAGCAGAGATTCCACCTTTTGATCTTGAACAAAGGAGAAGAGACCAGCTTATATAGAAAATGCCAAACCAGGGGGTGCCTCCAAAACTAGAGATGGAGTTGGCGTGAACTAGGGATAACTTGCAGTCTTTGTTGGCGCTCACAAGTTGACTATGGATGCGATTTGATTTGTTTGGTAAGATCACCGTGAAGAAGGTGCCACCTCTCACCAATACTCGCCAGCACTCCACCAGCTCTTAAATCAAAGTGTTGAGCCCATCTGCGAGCTGCCACATCTCACGTGAACCCCACCAACCTCAACCAATGCGTGATAAAGGAGATAAATCCCAGTTTAAATGCCACCGCGAATAACAAAGGGGGTCCACTCTTGATTAGTGCAACCCACATCACCATATTCATGACCCATGAAGCTCACGTCACCACTTCATTTGCGCTATATCCAAATCAGAACAAAGTATGGTGCATTATAAAATAAACAATGGTTTTAACATGATGTGAATGGGGGTCCACATCCTTCATGCTAGCGCAATACAACTTCACGTGTGAGCTCTTTCCATAGTGAATTGACGTCACCATACTCCAATCCATCGCTAGCTTGTAATAAAACCAATGTAGAGTGGATTTATTAAAATAAAACAAGCATTTTTATTGTGATGTGGATATAAGGTGGGGGCCACTCCCATGCTCACGAATTCCTTCACGTCACCCTCTTACTACAACCTTCCAAAACCATATTTTAAAATCAAAATTTGCTTCAAATGAGTGGAGGTATGAATCGCTAGTCACATGGGACCCTTGCCATGTCACTCAAATCAATTTTTTAATTGATTTTGACTTTTTTTAGAATTTGACCTTAGTGCCAATTGGTCCGGATTTAGCATTAAAATGCTATTTTTATGCACTTTTAGCCCAAATAATGCCTCACGGGGTGCTCCGGCTGCCCGACTGATGTAGAAAGTGGTCCCTTGGGTAAAGTGGGCACTCTGGGTGTGAAAACGAGTGTCCCCATTGTTGCCGCCTAATTCGCACCTCGGGTAATGTGGCAGAAATCTTCAAGCCACTGGGTGCGACCTTGGGGGCAAGCTCGAGCCAAGTGTTGTCACCTGATACTCAGCTCCTTCATCTAGGCCAACTCCTAGCGAAGCCAAGGGGGGTGGACCCTAATGAAAAGTAAAATCTAAGGTTTTTACTCTACGAGAGAAATAATTAATTCTAGGAGTT
>LPNX010528694.1:0-19094 GCA_001517045.1 Pseudotsuga menziesii
TCTCTATTCATTAACATTCTTAAAAATGACACACTAATACAATCCATGTGTTCAATTCAATCTATATATTGAATCAATGTTTAAAAATGCTGGAACTATCAACACACTATAATGCCTCGAAACAATGTTTAAATATATATCTTCAAAAATGGTGGAACTATCAACACAATGTATATGCCTTGAAACAATGTTTAAGAGATTTATCATTACCTTTTATTTTTCAAAAATGAGTAAACAATATAACAGGTAGCCTCTCCATCAAATTTTGTAGATTCATGTATTAGAATGCAATTCAAATCCTGTTACATCAACCAATTATTAAAATTGTCAAACATATATATGAAAAAAATATCTAAAATATTAAAAAACATAATTAAAATTGTCAAAAACATATATATGAAAAAAATATCTAAAATATTAAAAAGCATTTCAAAAATATTTTTTAAATTGCCATATATATTAAAAAACATAATTAAAATTGTCAAAAACATATATATGGAAAAAAATCTAAAATATTAAAAAGCATTTCAAAATTATTTTTTAAATTGTCATATATATATATGTGAGAAAAAATACCTAAAATATTAAAAAGAATTTCAAAACTATTTTTAAAATATCTAAAATATTAAAAAGCATTTCAAAGTTATTTTTAACAAAAATTGTTAAAATGATAAAAAATACAAATATCATAGTTTCGATATTTCCTCCCATATAGGAGTATAAAAAATACAAATATTAATAAGCAGTGAAAAAATGGAAAGATAGAACAGATGGGAAATTAAATACATTAGGGATTTTGTGTGTTGTTGTAGCTAAGAATGATATTGAAACTTATTTAAGCTACTTCTGTAGCAGGGAAGTTTGTATTTGTTACACCATCTACTAATCGATAGAAAGTGCATCTTAACTTGTTCTCATCAACTATCTGAATCTTTTGTATGATATTTTTGAGGGAAAACCTACAAAACCTTTTGACATTTAATGGCTCAACAAAGGGACAGACGAAGACCCAAAACGGATTGTTTTAGAATAGAGCTTACCGTTTTAACAAAGTTTGGTTGGAACTCTACTATCGCTAAAGACTGAGCTCTAGAATTATCGATAAATTAATTTCACAATAGATAATAGATTTCAGATGGGGTTTGAGGGAGTTCGGTGTTAAGGACAATTTAACGCTATTACTCAGTGGCCCGGGCAATGGATCCTTAATTAGTGTCATTGTTTCCATAACCCACCAAACCTTTACAACAAAGGGGTTTACAGCAAAGGGACAGACAGAAGACCCAAACAACCATCAATCTATCTGTGAATAATGGACAAGAAATAAAGCATCAATCTATCTGTGGGTAATGGACTAGAAAGAAAGCATTACCCAACAGACTACTAAACTAGATATGCTTGGCTCGGGGTCGAACCCAACAGCCATCAATGGGTATGTAATGAAGTAGAAGGTAAGGTAGTGAAACAAATGGAAGCATAGTTCCTAACAGAGATTTGAACTTACGTTATTTATGGAAAATATATTGCTGTAAAAAGTTTGAGAAGGAAAATTAACTTGGGAAATGAGATATTCTTCACTGCCTTTCGGCCATATTTGCCCCAGCAATAGCCATCTTCTAGATAATCGATATTGCTGGCGGTTCTGTTCGTTTCTGACCCTTTTTCCTAGGTTCGCTCCTAGCCATCTTCTAGATGATGAATATTTCTCACGGTTCTGTTTAGTTTCTGACCCTTTTTCCTGGGTTTTCTCTTGCATAAACAAGTAGCAATAATTTATATCGGTCACCTTACATAATTTATAGATTAGCCTGTGTGAATGAAAGAAAAATTGCAAGGAAATGAATTAACTCACTGCTGTATGGATATCTTCATGGGGCTGTTCAGTTTTTGAGGGCCATGATCTGATCCTGAATTTCTTTTTGCACCGATATCTGCACTGGAATCTTCATGACACAAAAAAATGCAATCAAGAATTGATATTTTCAAGGAGGACTTTTGGGAGACCAACTGTAAGACAGGGAAGGTTTCATGGGGAAGTATTTGTATTTTGTTTCTTTAATGAGATATAGAGATGTGATTCCAGGAAAGGTGAGTGATAAGGAAGTACTAAAGCGGTCAAAGGGAAAGAAGAAAGTTAATAGGAGAAAATAAGAGAGGTTAAGGATGATTGTGGGGAATGATTTGTGAGTGAATAAAATCTTTGAGTTCATTTGTAAGACTTAAATAGGAACTTTTTTTGTAGTTCATCTCTCTAAAACCACTATTTATTGATGGTCGATAAAAAGTAGTTGGAAATTTTTTTGGGGTACCATATGATATTTTCTATTTTAACGAAGGGTTCAATAAGTTTAAAGTGTTTTTTTGAAAGAGGATGCAGTTATATTTCTAAGCGGACATTAGTTTTTTTGTTCATGCAACCTCAACTTAAAAGTTTAGAATCCCTACGTTTATCCTTGGTGAGAAGTAATAAAGGAGGTTCCAATATGGATTAAGCTTCCATGGATTCCCTTGTAACTATGGAATGATAATTTTTATGGGATTTAAATAGCAAAGTGGTAAAATATATGATGGTAGATCCATCATATAAATAGTGTGCACACCATTCAGTCAGTGATATTTTGGTGAATATCTATGTTTTTAACGAGTTAACAAAAAGTATTGAAATAGAAGTGGGAGACTAGACATATACACAAATACTTTATTAATGCAAAATTCCTTGGGTGAAATGTCATTTATTCAGACATGTTGTGGAAAACTACTCGATGCCTTTAAGGGAGAAAATCTGGAACAATAAATGTGGTTACTCTAAAAGGAATTATAATTCCTAAAGTTATAGATCTGATTCAAAGTATGAAGATACTTTATAAGTGGTTTCTCTGTATGAGAGCAGAGTTGTCTTGGAGGCCCATGTTGTGGCTTCTAGGGATACAACCAATCCTACCTATGATTCATTGGACACTTATATTGCACAAGAAGGGAGAGAATTAATTGGTCACCTAGAAATGGTTGTGATTGCAAAATAAATGAAATATTTGGACTCTATATTCTTGTCTAAATTTAGTCCTAAGGACATCCTAAATCACTTGACTGTGTGGGCATTTTGCAGAAGAAATATGGGGTGATAGTAGGTTTTAGAATTCTTTTAATAATTGGGAGGTCTTGTATAATACTTTTTCGATGAGGAGACAACACGAGGATACCTCTCTCCCAATCGAAGGGATTCCTAAATCCTTTTATATTCAAAGTATTAATAAAGGAGATTTGAGGGTATCAAGCTCGCATTATGTCCTCAACAAGGTAAGTCTTTATAATTTGGTTATTTTCCAATAACGTATTAGAAAATGAGGGAAGTTATTTGTTAGGTTTGTATGCAAATGATGGCATATCCTTCTAGCATTTAGAAATTGAACCAAATAAGGTTTGTCTTGTAATATACCCCTCTTTAGGTGGATTCGGTGATGTAGGTAAGCCACATATTGGTAAAATCCCTACCTCTTAGTTGTATGATTTTAAAGATGGACCATCCTCTAAGGTCAAGGAGTCCTTTATTTCAAGGAAATTAAGAGGAAAAACCTATTGTATTAGCCACAAATGGGCCTATTGGTTCTCAAGACTCTTTAGTTCCTTGGGGTAAGGAGTTGATAATATGAGAGAAGTTGTAAAAAGTAGTGTAGGCATGAAATCACATTTTTCATTCTCAAAATAAGGAAAAAGTATAAATAATTCAAGGAAAATAGAGAAATTTGGTTTGGTATCTTAGAGAATCATGAACCTCATTAGTGATTTCCAAATGAAAATTCTCTCATTGAATGCAATGAGTTTGGGCAACCCCATAAAGAGGTTAGTCCTCTTTAGGATCATAGAGAAATATCGACCAAAATTTTTATTTGTACAAGAGACAATGTGCAAGGGTTAGTTGTTATAATAAATCAAAACCATAGTTACACTTAGGAGACATTAATTTGTCATTTTTGTCCTATTCCTAGATTCCTTTCTAGCTAGTTGGAATCCACTTGCACCTAGAAGTCAACAATTGCTAAAAATGGCTAATGGAGTGCTTTATAAAGATCCTAAAAAATATTCTAACAAATCTACAGTCATTCAATAATATTAAAACATATTTTTTATTTTTCTAAGTTGATTTGCTTTTCAACAGTTTTAAGGCAAAAAGGAAAAGCTAGTCTTGGAGTAACTACCTTGTTTTTGGCCCAAATCATCCTCCTTTTTTTTCTCCTTAAAAAAGCATGGATATGATCTATTTCAGTCACTTATCAGCTGGTACATCTCACTCAACCAATTCATGATCATCTTGGCAGATTAGGAAAGTGATTTATGCACCTATGGGGGATTTTGACTATTTTAATAAAGCCTATTTTTTGTCCAATTCGGATAGAATCCTTATGATTTTGAATATATGATGTAATTATATATTTTGAAATCCTATGAATTCATAAGGTTAGTTTATGTACAATTATTCAATAGAATTTTGTGTTATGCTCCATATTCATTCCCCTTTTTGTGATTTATTGCATGTTTGACTAGTAATTTTGCTAGTGTAATTGTTCTACATCTTGGGATTAATTTACACATGGTATCTGAGCCTTGGTAGTTTGATTATTATCCTTCCAAATTTCTATTGCAGGTTCAACATCACCTACTGGGAGCTCATTCTTCTTGTTCAAGGGTGCAGTTGCTGATATATGGATCAATCTCATAAGATCATCTTGAATCCATTCAACTTTTTCGAATGGAAGGATGAGATGGAGATTTTGTTGAGGAGTAAATGATTCTACAAACTGACCATGGAAACTGATGCTGATCCCAATTCAATAACAAAGAAAATTAAATGGCACAATAGGAGGGATGAGGCCTATGGTCTCTTGTGTCTCAACATTTCAAGAGACCTCCTTTTCCATCTTAATGGATTTACATCAACAAATGAAGTTTGGGAGAATCTTGGGACCTATTTGGAAAGACAGATGAAATGAGGGGACATGAGGGGACATCAACTTGAGAATGAGCTGATCTCATTTAGTCCCAGTAGCTTCGAATATTGGCAAGTCTACTTTTCCAAGTTTAAGTCCCTTGTTATGCAGTTAAAATAGTGTGGAATTGAGAAGAAGGATGAGCAACTAGTATTGGCCATAATTTCAAATATTGGTCTTGACTACTCTATTTTTTTTTCTACCATCCATGCCACCAAATTGACAGCTCAAACTTGGAAGATTCCTTCACTTGTTGACTCCATGGAATCCCTCACTCAGAAGCAAGACAAATTGGTTATGATGGGAACCAGTAAACCTTCCAAATACCAAGATCTAGTTGTTGGATATTCTAAGGTAGATTCCAAAGACAAGAAGAGAGCCAATTCAAAGAATCCACCTGACCAAAAGAGAGACAAGCCCAAGTCTCAAGAGGAGTCCTCAGGATCCAAGAAGAACTTACAGAAGAAGAAGAATAAAGGTTAAATGAGCAAGTCCACATACTGCAGTAAGGGCTATCATTGTGAAGGTCCTGTATGAAGAAGAAAATTGACATGCTAAATCAACTCTTGGAAAAGAACATCATCTCCCTTCATGAATGCACAAATAAGAGGGAAGGAGGATCAATTTTAGATGAAAAGGGGAGAGTTCATGCCTTGGTTTCCAGCACTGCAAGATCCTCTACCTTCATCATTGATTTTGGAGCTTCAAGGCACATGGTTTCAACAAGGGAGACTTTATCCTCTCTTGATGATTCAAAAGGTCCAATTTTTTTTTTGGGAGATGAATTTGTAATTGACAGTAAAGGGAAGGGTAGGATTGATCTTGACCATGGTTTCAATGATGTTTTGTATGTCCTAGGTCTTCCTGCTAACCTCTTGTCAGTGTATCAGATGACCCACAATGGGTCTCCTAAGAAGGTTTTCTTCTCTCCCAATGAAGTGGAAATCTCAGATATTTCTAATGGTAGAGTCATAGCTAAAGGTGTTGTGGATCATAGTTTGAAAGTGTACAATTTTTCCCATTTACTACCTTTCTCTAACCCCTCTTCTCTTCTCACTCATGTTAATGAAGAAATAAAGCTTTGGAATGAGATATTTGGCCATATAAATTACAAATACATTTCATATTTTTGTGACAAAGACATGGTCATAGGGTTACCAAATATCAAGTTTTCCAAAGGAGTCTGCCAGGGTTGCATCCTAGGAAAACACCCAGAGCATAAGTATGAGAGAGTCAGTCATGAGAGAACCTCTACACCCCTTGATTTATTCCATTGCAACATTTCTAGTCCATTCCATAATATGTCCATGAGTCAAGACAAATATTTCCTAACCTTCATAGATGAATTTTCCAGGTACTGTTGGGTTTACTTCCTGAAGCACAAGTCTGAATTTTTTGACCTCTTCAAGGTTTGTCGATCCTTGGTTGAGAACCAGTTTGGGAGGAAAATCAATATCCTTAGATATGATAATGGTGGATAGGATGTCAAGTATAATTTCATCCATTATTGTGAATATGCATCTATCCAGATGCAACATTCTATTCCCTACACACCTTAGCAAAATGGTGTTGTTGAGAGGAAGAATAGATCACTCAAGGAGATGGAAACTTGCATGATGGAGTCAAAACATTTTCCACCAAAGTTTTGGGTTAAATCTCTGAATTGTGAATACTATATCCATACTAGGGTTCCTCACAAGAAAATTTATGGAATCACCCCTTTTTGAAGCATGGAGTGAGAACAAGCCAGATGTGACTCATTTTAGGATTTTTGGCTTAAGGGCTTGGGATAGAATTCCAACTGAAAAGAGGAAGGATTTAGAACCCCAAATTCAAGAGTGCCTATTTGTTGGGTATTCTGAATATTCCAAAGGGTATAATATTATCAACATGAACACTCAAAAATCCTTCATCAAAAGGAGTGTTCAATTTGAAGAAGAGCCTATGCTAGCAACAAAAATTGGAGAGTCTTCTTCATCACCACCACTAGTGAATGTAATTTAAGAGACTAATGAGTTTTATGATTATGATATGTCTGATAATGATGATTTAATTGCATATCCTAATAGTCCTACAAGACCAAAATTGTCAGCAAGGACCATTCAAGCAAGTGGGGAACTATCTGGGAATCCTAGTGATCCTAGGAGGACTAGATCTCAATCTGAGAGACCCCTTTCTGTGAAAGATCCATTCCTTGATGAGAAGTGATATATAATGATTGAATCAGACCCTAATACATATTAATATGCATTAGAATATTTAATATGGAAAACAACCATGAAGAAGGAATACAACTTGCTCCAAAAGAATGACACATGGGAACTAGTCAATCTTCCCCCAAGGAGAAAGCTAGTCAAGTGTAAGCGAGTTTATAAAAATAAATTTTAGGATGATGGTTAACCTTTGAAATATAAGGAAATATTGGTAGCTAAGGGCTACTCACAATTTCAATGTATTGATTACAATGAAACCTTTCCACCAGTGGAAAATATGGACTCCATAAGGCTAGTTTTGGCCATTGCAGCTTCAAGGAAATGGGAGGTGTATCACATGGATGTGAAGAGTGCCTTTCTACATGGAGATATGAAAGAAGATATTTATATGAAAAAACCTTAATTTTTTGTGTCTAATCCATATCTTGTGTGCAGGTTAAATAAATCATTGTATGGACAAATGTTTAAATCTATTAGAGTTTTATTACGCTGTTCAAAAAATTTCCAAAAACGAAAAGATCACCTTCACACTCCTTAATTCCATCCCGCATGCCAAATATTTATGTGATACTTACTATAAGAGGCATGCCAATGATGAGTCTACATCAATACGGTATATAAATCACTTGGGCATACTTTTTCAATGCCCTTAAGGAGGATTTCTACCCCATCAAAAACTGTGATGAATCGTATACAATATGGACAACTTTGCATTAGGAGAGTGACTGGACAGTGCCATATTGTACCAATATATTCCATACTTTGCACTCAAATATAGGTTTTAGAGACTATCAATAGAAATTGATCCTAAAGTACCGCATTTGGATACATAGGTAGATCCAAATAGAGATGGATTTCATGGAAATATCCTCGCTGGGAGCCACATAGCGATATGCTTTCAAAATCAAGAAAAAAATCAAGTAGAAGAATAATTTTAAGATTCCATGCCCCATAGTTCCATTGTCACTTTGGGAGGCCAACTCTACAGATTACCCAAGTGTTATGGATGTTTCCCTCCTATGGATAGGTGATAAATCCCTTGTATTTCTTTCCCTTGATCTAATATAGACATGGATGGTATACCACTATGTTTGTCTCTCTAGATACAAAAAAATAACATACAAAACACAAGAAAAAGAAGTAAGAAGGAATAACTCATATTAGCATAGATGATTTACCTTGACGATGGATTCTAGTTGAATTTGCTCTAGGTACCAATTTCTTATCAACCTACACACATATAAACAAGTGAAAACCTTCCTTAAAAATTTCTATAAACATGTATAATATATGCATTTAATTAAAATAAAATCCTATATCTATACTAGAACTAATCTAGATCTAATTTAATCAAATCAAGGGCAGATAATATCCACCACCAACATCACATGCATCCAATAGATCCAAATCATACATTCATGAAAATAATATGATGCGGGGGGGATAAAAATCACACACACACACACACACACACACACACACACTAAGAAGTATATCACACAATACCTTGAATCATGATGCAATCCTCTTCCAAACTCCTTGCTTCCAAACCTTCCTTGACTCATGCACAAAAGGATTATCAAAATGGTGGTTTTAGGATGCACGGTGGAATCCAATAACATAGCAATATTTTACAATAATATCCCATTATCTAATGGAATGGCCTCAACATAAAGATGGATTGTGAAGATGGGAAGGTGAATGTAGACTTATTGGGACAAGTAGACTCAGTTGTGTTGTGATTTTCCAAGTCCATGATGTGTTGGAATATAATAATGATATAAATCCTCTAGAACTCCACTCAAACTTTATGTGAAGGAATACCATTAATCCCAAACTATAGTGCAATATGTTATGGCATCACCCCTTCTAGGCATGCAAAGATCGATGGTCAAGGGACATCACTCCCAGTATAGGAGACAAGGAGTGATGGTGGAAAAAAATGAGGTAGAAAATGGTCAAAATCAATGTTTCAGTTGGACAGCTATGTAAAGTATCTAAGGGACCCATAAGGTGTAAAATATGGGTACAATAGATGCCCCACAACCCCATAAAGTGTGAGGTCATAAGAGAAATTGATGGTTGAAATGATTTACAATAAAAATGTAAGGCAAGGAATTGGTAGTCAAGGATCCAGTGAGTACATGCAATCAATCATCAACTAAGTATGTAGATATCATCCATGGGGTAGGAATACCCATGTTCAACAAAAAGACTACAAAGAATGGCTTCCAATCCATGTAATAAGATGCTAAAATATGGCCAAAAACAAGTACATGGTGTATCCATGCCATAAAAATATCATAGCCATGAGAAAATACAATGTGGATCTATATCATAGTGTATATCAGGAAGACATAATTAATTGTCTCTATAGTAGCTAGAAACATACTCCATCACAACGTGGGGGTTGTAGCATAAATTAGCAATGCCACTCCAAACCTAGGGTATTTGTTTAAACCCTAATGGTATGATTCTACAACATGTGAATAGATGTGTTGATGTCGAGCATGTGAGAAACTCTGTGACTACCAGTCGATGATTAGATCATTAACGAACACGAGGGAACCCACCGATGATGATAATGGGACCCAAGGTACCTCGTATAATATAGTGAGTGTGAATAGAGGAGTTTATGTTGAATACTCATAGATTAGTTGATCAAGATTCAATATGGTAAACCATTGTAAAATGTGAGGATACCTGCTACTAAGGACTACAAGCTCCAAGGTACTAATTGATGTGTAAATTCATTTCCTAGATGAGTAGTTTACGTCAAGAGGAAGGAATCCATCCAAGGAGGCCATTACTGTATCCCTCATCAATTGACACGACACATGTACTAAGAGTAAAGGTGAGGAGATATAAGTACGAAGCACAACTTACATGGGGATTTCCAACACACAAGGTCAATGGGACTAAAAAATGGTTGAATCAGGTTGAGACTTCCCTTAAACATATAGAACAACACAAGAATGACTCAAAAGCGTAGACTCGTGATGATGGTTAGGTCCTTAAGAAATATATAAACCCAAGTATAAGATGGTATTATGTTGCAAATAGGTGACATGTTCAAGGGATACATAATGGAATGTTTCTGCTCTTCTTCTTGAAAATAGACAATGAATCCCCACCCCCTATTTTTTTTTAGTACCTTTTTCATTTTTTAATGATCTCAAAAAAGAAAAAATAAGTATGCTCATTAGAATATTCTTCATTAGACAAATGGGGATGATATTTGAGGATGACAAAGGATTCTTTTTTGGCTCCAAGATCGATTTTGAAAAAATTGTAGGTTGATCTTCTTTGAAGCCTTTTATCATTGAAATTTCTATGGATCCAGTCTGAGAGGGCCTAGGATTCTTTGCTCGTTGGAGGAGCTCATGTCTATCGGCTCTATTTGCTTCTTTTTTCCATTGATCAAAAGTTTCTTTGGATCCAACTTCTGGGAAGGCTTGGCTGCTCATTGGAGGAGCTCAAATTGGCTATGTCCCTTGGTTCTTCTGAATGTGAATTCGATTTTGCATTCGTTGGATTATATGGGTTGTTTCTTGGACTCTCATGAATTTTTGGAGGCTAATTCGCTCCAAGAAATTTTTTATGCTCCAAACGTTTCTTTTTTATTTTCTCTAGACTTGGTTCAATTCTTGTGGAGTCTGGACTCCTTCCAGATCCATGTGATCGACCTGCCAGGTCTTTGGTGGCTTTTTTTTCATTCTCTCAGAAGAAGGTTATGATTGGTGGGAGCTGCTGGTGTTTTTTGGTCTCTGTTGTATGAGTTTTCCTTGGCAGGGCTGTCTTAGAGAATCTTGGCTCGCTGGTGGTCTGGCATGCATTGGGATATTTTCCTGTGGGTGGCTGACTGTGTTCCTTTTATAGGATTTCGACCTAGGTGTTTGTCTCTAGTCCTGCATTGGATTTGAAGTCTTTGGAGTCTTCCCTTTGAGTTCTAGTAGGGCTGTAGTGGTTTTCCTCATGGAATTTGGATGGGTTCCTATGCTCCCTCTTCCTCTTGATCTGGAAGCTTTCAAGAGGATGATTTATTCCAGTGGTAAGAGGAAAGGGGGGGTTTCTCAAAAATTTGTCAAGAAAGTTGAAATCTTGTCTGTTGAGCTCCCTACTGAATGAAATTGTCGATTGGCATTAAATATTGCTGAACGAGGGCTCATTGGCCAATTTACTAGCCTATGGCCCTCTCCAAAGGAACTGGAAGCCACTAGTCTGCATAGGAATTGGAAGCCACTAGTCTTAGATGGCATCCATAGTCATTTTGTAGGAAGGGGATTCTTTGTGTTTGTCTTTGAATATGCAGAAGATAGAGACATAATATTTTGAAATGGCCCATACTTCATGGGGATTTAGGGGTTCTACTTGAATAAGTGGACCCCTAACTTTGACCCTACTCAGGATGTCCCATCTATCGTCCCTGTTTGGGTAAGATTACCCCATCTTCCTTTGCATTGCTGGAACTCTAAATCCCTGGAAATCATTGGGAACATTCTTGGAAAATACATCAATACGGATGGAAGGAAAGATAAATTTTCTTGTGCAAGAATTTGTGTAGAAGTTGATTTGGATATTGGCATGCCCGAAGCAATCCAGTTAAGAGGCTCAGAGTGGTATTATATCTAGGAGATGTATTATGAGAAAATTCCATTTAAATTTAGATTTCACCATGGCTACGATCATTTCACCAGAAACTGCAAAAAAAAACTTGAAGAGGTCAATCCCAATGAGAAAGAAGATCAGTGGACCCAAGTCCAAAAATCAGGAAATACCAATCAGGGTCCTAGAAAGAAAGGAAAAGAGAGTAAATAGATGATAGGTGACTTTGAAGGTGAATTGCAGCAATTTGAAGTGAATGAGTTGGACTCTGAAGAAAATACTGTCCCATCTTTATTGAACTCTCCCTTAGAAGGTGATTCCCCTCACTCTTCTCCAATTGAGGCAATTTCTCCTCCTTCCTATGCAGATATAACTCAGAAGAAGCATGGATTCAGTTTTGGCTCTTTAGATGATGACTCCTCTGAGTAATTCTCCAAAAAAGGCAGAAAGTCTAAAAAGGAATTAAGGGAAGAAGAGGCTCAAAGGATTAAGATTCAAGGACAAATTTGAAATTTCTTACGGGAGGAACAAGAGAAACATGCCCCCCAAGGGAGTGATTACTCCCTCCCCATTGGGTAAGTAATGCAGATTACCTCTTGGAACTATAGGGGATTGGGGAATCCAATTAAAGTCGAAGTCGTTAAAGACTTAATGAAATTGGCTCCTTCTGAAATCCTATTGCTTTAAGATACCAAAATTGAGGAGGATGCTCTCCTTCTCATAAGCAAAAATAAATGGAAAATGAACTCTGGCAAAGCTGTTAATGCCAGAGGTTCCTGCGGGGGTTTAGCTACATTATGGTGTGAAGAGAATTTTCAGTTAAAAAAAGAGTATGCCACTCAGCACTGGATTTTTTTAGAACTGTTTCATCTCAGCAGTAAGACTACTTATGATTTCTTTAATCTCTATATGATCCACTCAATTATTTAGGAAAAAAAGAATGCTGGCAGTCGCTATCCGATATCCTAGAGTTCAATTCACCAACATATATAATTGTAGCAGGTGATCTTAATATTACACTATCTCCGAATGAGAAAAAAGGAGGTATGCGTGGAAAATATTATATGCAAGACACTGTGGAGGATTTGATCCAAGTCTGGGATTTGAATGATTTAAAACCTAAGCTGGGGCATTTTACATGGTCCAATCATAGAGTGGGGGCCACTAGCATTTTTTCTAGAATAGATTGTTTCCTAGTTCATAGCTCTCTGTTGGATGGTAAGTCAATTATCTCATCTAAAATTCTCCCTAAGCTTACTTCAGATCACCACCCTATTACTATGTTGTTTGAATTAGAAGAGGAACTAGGCCTTATTCCATTCAAATTCATCCCACTCTGGCTAGAACGAGATGGGTTTTTGGACATTGTTACTCAGGCATGGTCCCATTATGTAGATGGTTCTCCCAGTTTTGTTTGGGAACAGAAGATGAAACAAACTAAATTTGTGTTGAAGAAGTGGATTAAATCACCTCTCCCTACTTCATCGACTCTTAGGAATGAAAGAGTGGCAGAGCTATCTGCTTTGCAATTTGAATTGGAAAATAGTGATATCACCACCTCCCATATCGCCTTGGAACAACTTGCCCAACATAATACTTATCATTCTTTCAAGCAGGAGGAGGAGCATATCGAGATGAAGTATAGAAGCCTCTGGCTGAAGGTGAGGGATAATGATACTTCATTCTTCCATCGTCAGTGTAGGGATAGGCTCTCCCAAAATCGACACAACTCGATTGCTGCCAAAGATAACATCTTTTCCTATCCGGATTTTTGGTTTTTTTTATTTTTTTGGACTTTTTCAGATATTTTGAAAAGCTTGAAAAAGAATAAAAGTGATTTATAGTTACAAATCTAGGAGGAGACGAGTGTCAAGGGGAAAACAAACTAGTTCCAAGAAGTGGAACATACCTATGCTCAATGCAAGGAAACATGTGTAGGATAGCGACACTCGAGGGAAATTCCCCTCCCGCTAAAAAATGGGGAATCAAGCTGCAAAATATATATAAAATGGCTCTGCTTGGCTGGACATGAGATAGGATCAGGCTATATGGCTGATAATCAAAGTCAGGGAAGCCAGCATAAGGCTCAATAAGGCAAGCAAAACTCATGATAATGCAATTACAACTTGACATAAGGGAGTCCTGGGGAAAATGCCAGCAAAATGATCAAGAGGAGTATGATGCTCTTGCGCAAAGTCATGGCGATACTATACAAAGGACTCCCACACCCTAAAGGAAAAATGTCGACATGGGAACCAAATGCAAAATAGGAGCTAACTAGGGTACCCATGTGTGGTCAAGCTCTACCATTCACATCATGTCACTTCTAAAAGCAACAAGAAGGTTCCGTGACAAGATAGAATGGGTTTGTACCTAAGGTTATAATGAAACGGTCATAAGGTCATGCAAAGTGCAAACAAATGTGAAACCTAAACATGAAATTCAAAAATTGTACAATAATATACAACAATCAGCCCTAGTTGAAGATCATGCATAATACTTTTTAAGATAGAGCCCATTTCTAGGCTCTGCCAAGGCTGTCCCTTCATAATCCACTAGCTCATAGGCACCCTTCTCTGACACATGTTTGACCACGTAAGGACCATGCCACATGGGATTAAACTTCCCTGCCCCCAAGGGTTCTTTAGATTGATCCCAAAAAAGGACCAAATCACCTTCAGTAAAATTACTTGGACAGACAGACTTGTCATATTGGACCTTGACGCAATGCTTATTTACTTCTAGAGCCACTAAGGCATCTCGGCACTACTTATCAAGCTGATCTAAGTGGACCAAATGTTCTTCCAATGTGGAAGTGTCTGGTAAAAGTTCTATAGCTAGCTTTAGAGAAGGGATTTCACATTCAAACGACAAGACAGACTCCACCCCATGTACAAGCTGATATGGAGAGAAACCCGTGGCATTCTTAACTACGGTTCTATAGGCCCACAAAGAAGGATATAACATGATATGCCAATTCATCTTGCTTTGTGTGATGGTTTGTTGGATAATGTAATTAAGTGATTTATTCACTGCTTCAACCTATCCATTCACCTGAGGGTAGTAAGAAAATGAGTGCTCATGCTTATACCCTAAATTTGAAGCCAACTCTTCCATCATTTTATTCTAAAAGTGCCTACCATGGTTAGTGACAAGATCTTTCGGAATGCTGAACTGAGTAATAATTTGGTTGAAAAAAAAATGCACAGTTGTCTCACCGTCGAATTTAACTGTGGGCATAGCCTCTGCCCATTTCGTGAAATAATCGATAGCCACTATAATGTGATGATGCCCCCCAGCTGAGGTTGGGTTGCAATCCATAAAGTCAAGCCCCCACTTAGTGAAGGGACCGGCGGTGACAATAGGATGTAACTGGATGCGAGTGCATATTGCGTGCAAACACCTGGAAAGGGTGACACTTCTTGACCGCATTAACAAAATCTTTGAATATCGATGGCCAAAAAATATCCCGCTCTCAAGATGTTTTGGGCTATAGGAAGCGCAGATAAATGACCACCACATGCCCCTCCATGGAAATCATTCAGCACAACCTCAACCTCATCATGGGTTAAACAACGACGAAAAATGGAATCTACCCCATGACGGTACAAAGTGTTATCCACTATAAGGTAGTTCTTAGGTACATGACATAATCATCGTCGCTCAACCCGTGAAAGGTGAGTAGGGACCTTCAACGTTTGCAAATATACAATGATATCCCCATACCACGGGTCCAAAGTTGAGATAAGGAAAATATGCTCATCGACAAATATATCCTCATAAACCTCTTCCTCCTCCAAACTTGGGAAATAAGATATGAGCTCCGCAAAGATCAATGATTTCTTTGATTTCACCGAAACAAATTCGAGATTGAACTCTTGCAAAATAAAAATCCATTTATTGTATTTCCCCCCAATCATCCTTCTAGTGAGGACGAACTGAAATGGATTGATATGAGCTACAACTAAGGTTAGGCGAAGGAGAATGTAATGTCTCAATCTCTGAACCGCATGAACGGTGGCCAAGGCAAGCTACTCCACATGGGAATAATAGATTTCTGCATCAATAAGGTTTTGGCTCAAATAATATATGACATGCTCATGTATCTCCTCATCCTCCTGAACCAATACCATACCAACCGTCTCCATAGACGCGGCCACATAAATCAAGAAATCATGGCTATAGTTAGTTAGGTGGACTAAGCACGGGGGCCGATGCTAAGGATTTCTTAAGAGCATCAAAGGACTCCTAGGCTCACTCATCCCAGTAAAAAGGAGTGTCCTTCTTTAAAAGACGCATAAAGCCTTTAGTCAAGTTGGAAAAATTAATTACGAATCTCTGCAATAAATTTTCCATGCCTTGCAAACACTGAAGGTGTCTAATATTACATGGGGGAGACAATTGAAGTATTGCCTCAACCTTTAAGGGATTGACTCTTATACCCTCTCTAGATATGATGAACCCTAGCAAGCGACCAACGGTCACGTAAAATATGCACTTATGAGTATTTAAACGAACCTGGTAATGATGACATCTTTCGAACACTAACCTCAAATGCTATGGATGACGCACTCTCAAACAAGAATGAGCAGCAAGGTCATTCAAATACACTTCGGTAATCATTTTGAGATCATGAAAAATTAAGGTCATAGCCCACTGAAATGTAGCTCCAGCATTTTTAAGGCCAAAAGGCATCTTCCGATATGCAAAAGTATCCCAAGGACAAATAAATGTAGTCTTATGTTGATCTGTGGGTTTGATCTGAATCTGATTATATTCGGAAAAACCGTCCATGAAGGAGAATACCTCGCTTCCCGCACACTCATCCAAAATCTGATCAATAAATGGTGTGGGAAAATTATCCTTAGGACAAGCATGATTTAAATCAGGGAAATCAATGCATATACGGATCGCTCCCTGCTTCTTATCAACTGAAATGAGATTTGAAACCCACTCCGTCAGGGGAAAAAGATAGATAAAACCATATTTTAATAGTTTCTCTATCTTAGCCTAAATGGTGGGTGCTTTTATAGGATTCACCGCATGCAAACATTGCCAAACTGACTTCACATTCGGATAGGTTTAAATCTCATGTTCGACAATACGAGGGTAAATCCTGGAATTTCCTCATATGACCAAGCAAAGATGTCACAAAAGTATTTAAATAGCTCGGTATAATCGTTGATCTCATCAGGGGAACAACTCGCCCCAATGTAGACGTTCTCAACTTTTCCAAGATCATGAGAAATATTGATAGGAATAGCAAGTGATAAATTTTCCATGTTCCCATCATCCATCTGATTAGTATAGCTCAATGGAACCACGGGACTATCAATCTTCTCGCTAAGAATCTCCCTAAAGTCATCATGCTCCATATAGTCGAGTTCGGGAAGAAAATATGATCGATGATGTAACCCCAAACATGGCCTCAATAATGGCTTCATCTGATGGAAAAACATCATCGAGGAAATCATGTGCGTGAGAGGACTCAACTGCCCATGTGGGCAGTACATACGGGTCCTCCTCCTTCGTCCACAAAGAGGAAGGACTAGGATCTGCAAATTGACCAATATTTGCTTGATATGCTATCACCGTTGCAGGAAACGGCACATCCATTTCGATAGGTCCAATCGAAGGACTCGGTGAAGGAAGAATCCAAGGATCTTCCATATGGGTAGTGCAAAAGGACACCGAATTCAACAAGGACAAAGCCCCACCAAAACTAGATCCGATCATAAGAACGAGCGCAGGACAACTAAAGGTTCCCATAAGAGATGGATACATACCCACACCAACAATCCCAATTGTTGGCTGAGAATGATTGATAATCAGGATAGAAGTTCTCGATGATGCATTAACACTCAGATTACGGAATGATGTCTAATCAATCATAACGATCTTCCCATTAAATGGAAAGCATACCACTTAAAAGAGAGAAGAGGCTATGGCTTGCATACTATACATCCAATTCCGACCCAGCAAAATATTGTAGTCAAGGGGCACATCAACCACCTCGACCTCGATCGCGATGGTCTTCCCTCGCAATTGGACCTTAAGAGAAGGAAGAATCCCGCTCGACCGAAATGATCTACCATCAAAATCTATCAACATAGTAGCAGATTGAGACAACTCGGGAGAACCCAAACCCTTCCAACATGACAAAGACATCACGGAAGCATCAACGCCTTTATCAATAACAGTGTGTTTGACAGTCATATTAAGACACTCTACATGAATCAAAAGAGACACGTAGTAAGGAAACTAAGGATGTACTCCCATGGTTTCAAATTTGATAATGAAAGAAGAGTCATCATCATTAAACCCAAGAGTATAAAGCAAGGCTCTCCTCTGCGGAGGACAAGTCTGAAGTACTTCAAGTGTAGACTTCAAACAAGGAGTTTGGCCCAAATCCTCGACAACAAAATAGTTCTGGGTGGCTCAGGCATTAGGATTGTGCCCTGAAAGCTTTAGGACTCCCTTAGGAATGCAAGGTGCAACTTCAAGTTTATCCATAGGTTTTTTGATACGCAAAGGGCTCTTGGGTGGAATGAATTCCTTTCCAAGGTCCAGTTGTGATGAACCATAATCCTTCACATGAGTCACAACCTTAGTAGCGTGCACCATGTTGACGCAACCATGACCAGTATTGGCCTCCGGTGGATTTTGATCTCCACCCAATACACAATGAGGATCAATGGTCCTCGAGTTCATATTTTGATTGTTGGGTAAAGGATTAGTTGGCATGACTGGGCCCTGTGCTATGAACCTTGAGGCATCTTCCATATGAGGGCACAAGTGAGTGAGGTGGTCCTCCTTACATAAATTGGAAGGAAACTTTAGCTTACGTTTAGTCTTCTTGTACCCCCCAGCATTACAAGCGTTCTTGTCATTATAATTAGCCTTTTCGTTCTTATTCCCACCCTTATGATTATTTTTCCCTTTTTTCTTATTCCTTCTAGGCTGCTGGTTGCCCTTTTGGTCTGACGATTGCACAGAAAGTACAGTCGCTGATTGGGTAGGTTGAGATGAAGCCGTGGCTTGTCCCGACGTGGATTGATTAATTGACAATTGGCTCACTTGTTTCACAACCGAATATACAGGTTTCATTAGAGGAAATTTCAACTCAAAATGGGCCTTTTAAATTTTATTCAAATTCCATGTCATCATGTGTTAGCTAATCAAATTGCTTTAGATTTGAAATACTGTATAGGTCTTAAACACTTTTTTAATATAAATTTGGGGATAGGTATCATAAAAAAAACTACTTTTTTGTTTGTATTTTTGACATATC
>LPNX010528694.1:19180-30159 GCA_001517045.1 Pseudotsuga menziesii
ACTTGTACAGCCCATAATGCCATTGGCAAGTGGCCTAGGCTTGATCTTGGGATCAAAACTAGATCACGGAGAATTAGGTATAATCTCATACAAAAGTTTGGATTGAACGTAGATCAAATCCAACTCTTGTGCCCTAAATATTGCTTGTTCCTCATTTTGGACTCCGGATGTAGAAACATCCTTCACGATGTAAGGTAACAATGACTTGAGGAACCACTCAAGGAGAAAATCTGGTGGTATAAAGGATTTAATCAACCGCTTCCATCTATGCCACTCTTGAATATGATCTAAGATATGTGTGTCTTTGTCTTGTCGAAATGTCGACAAGAGTTTGGTACCAACGTCGTAACATACGGGTAGCTGAAAGTGATTGAGGAAATTCATGGCAAGGTCATCAAATAAAGCATATTCCCCCCTTGGTAACTCTATATACCATTTCACTGCAGGCCCGGTGAGGGTGCGTTGAAATAGCCTCAAACGGATTGAATCCTCATGTAAGGAATTGGAAGAAAACTAAAGGTGAAAAGTAGTGACATGCTCACTAGGATCTTCTCCAGCTTTTCCCTTGAACTTGGGAATGTCCGAAGGAAGCTTGTTAGGGACGGCCGGCCAGGTGGGGTCATGAGATATTGGATCATTCATAAGTCTTGATAAGTTAGGTAAGTTTAATGTTGCAAGGAAATGGAGCCGAGGTTGAGTCGGTCTATGCCACGCTCCCTGATAGTTCTAGTTGATGTAAGGTTGATTGCTATAAATACCATGGCCTTGACCATAATAACCTCCTCCCATTTGACCCGTATAGGGCTGCATGGAAGCATTGTGATGTGGGGTACCTTGATTATGCAGTGCTACAAAGACATAATTGGAAGGGTAAGCAGGTTGTTGATACCCGTGCCCATAGGGTTGATAGTTCTATCCATATTATGGTCCATAAGACTGTCCATGAGAATCTCCATAAGGTGTCCCATGGGATGTCCCATGAGAATGTCCATATTTAGGGATATGGGGAACTCCTTGAAATGGACCATAAGATGATCCAAAAATAGGGATATGACCTCTCGACAAAACAAGAGGTACTTGACTCTAAGATACTACTGTATGAGCAGTCACAGTATGAACATGGATAATAGCGATATTCCGGCCCGAAGGACCACGTGAATGAGGGGGAGGAAGGGTTGTCAAAAACGCATTCGAAGGAGTAGGGTTCGAGGATGAAGGGACATGTGAAGGAATGTAAGTGGTGTTCCCAATGGTCACTCTTCTTGGTTTTGGTATCCACATATGATTACTAACACTAGGTCTAGGATGGACATGTGAGGTTTATTCCACCACTAGGATGGAAGGTGCAATGTGACTAGTGCTCCCAAATCTCTCTGAATGGAAAGGAATAGGAGTGCCCATAGGCATAGTGCTAGGTTCAACTTCCGACTCAACATGATGTGCCTGATCAGGTGCAGGGATATCAGACATTCCATAATGAATATGACTAGTGCTTGTGGGTTCATAATGAGTCTTGTCATTTGGTAACCAATACCGACAACCTATGAATGAGGGATCATAACCATATTGTGAAGGTATTTTCGGTGAAGGATCATATAAGGGAGTAGGATATTCCTCCCCAACCTCATGAGGTGGAGAGGACATCTATGGAGTCTCATCCTCATGATCTCCCATAGTGTGTGAATCAAAGTGAGAAGTAGTCTGCTCGAACTTTCTGTTTCTCTCTCCCAAAGGAGGAGGAGACGTGGAAGGCGAAAGTCCTACTAAACGATGAGAATGGCGAAGTGCCATGCCTGAATCCACAATGAATAAAAAAATGAAAAGACTCGATATAATTACGCAAACCCTAGTCAAAATATCATGCACAGAGCATACACCTATAAAATATAAATCCAAATCACAAGCAAACAAGGGTAGGATATGTGAGCTCCCGAATGAAGTAGGCATGTCTCGCCTAGGAGAGGCTTGAGACTCCCATACACAACAAGCGGAGGTTCGTAACCAATTATAGTGGCCCTAATATTCAATGCATATAGAAACTATGCTGTCCGGCCCCTACCTGGCCATGACAGCTGTAGAATAACCTCTGTGAAGTACCCCCTCGATAACCTAGGAAAGGAAACTAAGGTCACCTCAATATAATCAATGCTGAGGTGGACAGTCGCAGGTGGGATTTACCATATGGGTAGGGTAGCAAAGCCCAAAAGTCTCGAAAGATCCCCCAGATACGAATACAATCCTGGAAATATCTCCGGTGCTACTCAGTTACAACCAACGATCATCCCTTCATAACCGCTCACACTGCCTTGTGCTTAACTCCCTTGTAAGAGGAGGATCCTGAGAACACTAATTATATAAAGGAATTTCACACTCTCACCTGGGAATACACATAAATGTTTTGTTTAGTGGTATTGGAGAATTTACTCACAATGAACTATTCCAAGACCCTAAAACCTAGTCTTGTTGGTGCACCCTATAAAAGAAAAGAGTGTAATTCATTTTATTATGCGTTGATTTTAATTGGATTATTACTCAAAGGGAAAATGGCCATGCAACTAATGATGTTATGATGCAACAAGAAGTAAAATGCACACCTAACAATCAATGCAAATGCACTGTGTCAAATGAAGAACAGGGTATGCTACTACTTGAGGTGCAAAATTTTCCTTCAAATGAATATGCAATCATTCCTATATGAAAATGTAACTAATACTCTCCAAGAAAACCTAATGCAAGTACCATGCAAATGCAAAATGAAAACAATGCATAATGATGCAAAAAGCAAATGGTTTTGTATTTTTTGAATTAAATGAGATAAAAAAAAGCAAAAGTATGACTCTACAACCCCCAAACTCTACAATCACTACCAGATAAAACCCAAGCAAAGCACCAAGGTAAAAGAGACCTAATGCACTAATCCCAAAAAAAAATAGAAAATGAAATGACAAGAACATTTAAAAAAATTTAAACTAAAAAGTGTCTCTGGTCAGAAACAAGGGTGTATACAAACTCCAGAAGCATCCAAGAAGACTCAGCAATCATCAAAACTCACCCAAAAACACTTAATATTCCCTAAAAAGGAAAAAATCAAGGCATACGTGACTGTTTACTGTAAATCCACGTATATACGGGGCTATTCCAGGAAAACCCGCATGTACATGCGACTGTGAAGGAAAAACCCGCATATAGGAAGAAAAAGAGATAAAAAAGAAGGCAAAATGATAAGTTGAGACAAATTTTACTCCTGTAAGACACTACTAGGAAAACATACCCCCAGACCCGACTCATAAACAGATAAATCAGAGCAATTCAAGAACATTGAATGCCGAAAAAACCCTCAAAGGAAATGACTAGGAACTCCCCAGTATGGTTTCCAATTCTGTTACGGAGAAAACTTCCTATGGCTTGGGGTGTACCACAATGGACAGAGTGACCGTAGAAATCAATCCCTTCCCAATATGCAAGAGAAATAAAACATCTAACACTAAAAGATCTCAAAAGATACCTTATTCTGGATGGTTGATGTAGATCCCCATTGAGCTTTTTCCAATCTCGCTTATGTTAAAAATTTGCTCTCTCAACAACAACAAACAAGACAAGCATGATTTATAATGGTGTTATACGTACTCTAGCATATACAATCTATCATGTATAAGAAATTAAAAGCATCCATGGATTCAATATTCATTTAAATGCACATCATTGGACAGGAAAAATATTTCTACTAATATAAATCAAAGATTACATGAATGACAACCTCTGTCGGTGCGTCTGCGAACCGGAGAAACTAAGTCCTCCACCTGGGCCTCCACCACCTCAATCCTCCATCTCTCGATAGAAATATCACAAGAAAAGGCAAGCTTGGGAAGAACACAAAGTGCTCCAAGGGACAAAGGGATGCAGACTCAAGTATAAGTAAGCTATGACAACAATGGACTATAGTTTTCTTGCTCTTCAATTCCTCTTCTTCAATGTATCCAAAGGGTTCCTTATAAAGTGCTTAAATGGGGAAATGGAAGGTCAAATATGAGTGATCTTGAGGCATATGGAATGCCAGGATACAAGTGACTCAGATCCACATCAAGGAAAACTCCAAAAATATTTGGCCATTTGCACACATCCCGATGTACACAGGTGTAAGGGTTATATCCGCGTGTATACATGAGAAAGGGTTAAAAAGTTGCATATAGAAAATACTAGGTGTTTTTAGGGATGATATTGGAAACATCAAAGGTACACAAATAGTCCATGGGGTCCAAAGAGTCTGCAGAGGGACAGTGAAGGCCATAAATGTGTGATCTACCATGTGTGGTAAAATCAGTTGTAACAGTACCAACACGACAACTCAAGATCAAATTATTCAAGAAACACCAGGCCCTCCACCCATGGTGCTCCAAAACCCATTACCACTTCAAGGACTTGTAGCAACCACACCTAAGCCCCCACTCGCTCCCATAGCCCCCGCCCCACCTCCGTCGACAGAGACATGCGTTCACCACCTGCTAGCCACGACAATTGAAGAGGTCAAATTGCATACTAAGAGAAATCACTATGGATCCAATACTAAAACCGCTGAACCATCAATGAAATCCATTTCCAACACAACCAACATACTTCTTCACTTACCCCATTTCCCCCCATGAACCCCCATGCGACGGACTGCCAACAATGCCACAGCTAGAGTTGTAGTAAACTATAACATCGTTGATGACTTGGCATAGTCACCCACGGCCATGTTTTCTCTTGAAGTGCTAAAAATGTTCCCACCACACCGAAAATCATTTCTGGTCGTGCTTGGTGCCATAGACCCCTTCGACTCCAAATTGATGACATTTGGTTTGGAAAATGGAGAGCCCAGAATGCCATCAACCATTGCCTTCCATATTCCAGTGTCAATTCGAAATTTGTTCATGCATCAATGTATTGTCAATGAAGGGGCATCCACTTGTGTTATGTCCACATTGGTATGGAAAAAAATCAGATCTCCTCTCCTCTAACCATCCACCACTACGTTGCGCACCTATGAAGGCCACCCCAAAAAATCTCAGGGTATCCTTCCACAAGTTCCCATAAAATTATCCAGAAAAATGGTGTTGATCGACATAGAAGTTTTGAATGCACAATTGGATTATAACCTCCTCATAGGAAGAAGTTACATGTACACCATGAGAGACATGGAATCCACTAGTTTTAGCCTCATGACATTTCATCATGACGAGAAGATTGTGATGGTGGACCAACTAACTTACCACGATCCGCAGGGGCTAATCACACCAGCCAATGTCATCCCTACTATTGATACTGCCTTCCACAATGTGGTTACCCCTTCATTGCTGGCAGTAGGCCCCGGGTTGTTCGCTAACACCTCCATGATGGCTTCCTTCCCCTTGGTACCAACTCCACCGGCACCAAGCGAGACTACGGATTTATGCATGCTCTCATCTAGCACCATTACACCCAAAAACAAACCATATACGTAGCCCCATCCATAACCACAAACCCATCCACAAATGCAACCTCAAATGTAGTCTCCAGGGAATTACTGGGGCTCCTTCCTAGTTCATATAATTCCTTTCCTTTTCCCCCCACCTGGAATTATGAGTAAGCCAGTGATGGCTATTCTGAACTTACCCAATTTCACATTGGGAATTCTTGTGTGGTACCTTGAACCACCTACACAACCTCCAATGCCCTAGGTGGTGTTGACTCTCATTCAACCCATTGTGGTTGAGACATGCCCCCCTCCGAGCTCACAGAAGCCACCTTCATTACCTGCACCAGCCCCGCCCCACCCAAAGAGGGCTAGGGAAAAAAATGCTAAAGAAGCTACTAAAACTCGACAAACTCCACTATGATCCATGTACAACATACATGGTAACACAACCCAAAACTTTCCTGATATCCCCTTCCTTTGCACACACTTAGATGCCATGGATACGATGAAAAATGTTGCGGTGGTCGACCTTTCGAGCCTGCTAAGGGAAAATAACAAGTCTTTAAGTACAAACCATGCATGCACCCTTTGCAGTCTGTATGGACATTATTCTCACCAATTCCAAGACTTGGTAGAGTTCTGGACTACTTTGAGTAATCTTTGGAAACACTCCCTTGAATCTGAGATCAACGTATTGAGAAAATCCACCCTCTAACTCCTTCCTCAGGCACCACGTCCATTTACATGATATCCAGCTCCAACAACCCCTCCACTTCCGTAACCATCAATGATCCCATGGCCCTATCCAATCATTGTTTGAATAATGATGGGGAGATACTTGAGGCTTTAATCACTCCTAAATACCCTTGGGACAATATGCACCATCGCTCGTTCTTCATCCCAGAAGAACCTATGTCATTATCTGACCAGTTTTCAGTTGAGACCAAAGATTTAATCATCCACGGGAAACTCAACTAGTTCAAAAACCCCATTTAGGCACCAGATGCCTTTGAATAGGGGAACATGGCCAATATCTCACCTACCATCAAGATCAAAATCTCAACCAATACTGAGATTGTTGAAGAAATCACACTGGGGACATCTTTCTCTTTTGAGGAAGTCGCTTCCTACAAAGCATTTTTTTGAGAATTTTGGGACATCTTCACATGGTCATACACCAAGATTTCGGGCTTGGATCCATCAATGGTGGAGCACCACATCGACACATGGCCAAATTTGGTGGTTGTCCGCCAAAATCATAGGTTCATACACCCTTCAAAATTTGTTGCGGTCAAAGAAGAAATAGAGAAACTATGCACGGCTGGTTTCATTTATCCCATCACATAGACCACTTGGGTCTCCAACCTTGTTCCCATGAACAAAAAACAGGGCACCATCCGGGTTTGTACGGAATTCTGGGATCTGAATCTAGATTGTCCCATGTTAGGTGGATCCTTTAAAAGTAGACGCCATTTTAAATTTGCCTCCTCCTCATTCTATCAAGAAACTTTAGATCTTGCAAGGAAAATCTAATTTCCTTTGATGTTTTATCTTTAACTATGCCAAGATTACTAAGGGTTTCATGCTCCTACTAAAACAAGATACTCCATTTGTATGGGATGAAACCGTACATCTTGCATTTGAGGCATTGAAAAAAGTTTTACTGTCGGCTCCTTTGTTACATCCACTAGATTACTCTAGAGAATTTATATTGTATCTGGTTGCGTCAGAGTTAACCATTGGGGTAGTATTGGTTTAGGAGGACAACAAGCTCTAAGAGCATGTTTTCTATTATCTCATTCATGCATTAGCTGGTCCAGAACTTCGATACTCCCACGTCGAGAAGTTATCTTTAGAAGATATTTATGTTTTTAATAGGTTATGTCACTACATCCTATTGAGGACCACCACAGTGGTGGAAAATTTCAATCTTTTTCAGTATGTTTTGTCCCGATGCATAATCAAGGGAAAATTCATAAATGGATAGTCATTCTCCAAGAGTTTGACTTGGATTTTAAGTCTGCCAAATCTAAAAAGTTCTTAGCTTTTGAAGAGCTTATTGCATAATTTCCTATTGAAGAGAATGTAGTAGTTGAAGAGGACTTATTCCTAGATGAGTACATCTTTCTGATTTCCACCTCTGATCCTTCGTACAGAGATATACTTATCTATCTCCATAATTTTAAGTGTCAAGCATCCTTCTCGAGGGAAGGGTAGATTCTGTTTTGAGTCAATGCCTCACCCACGAGGAGGCTGGGCATGTCCTAAATGATTCCCATAGTGGAGTACATGGGGGTCATTTATTTGGGTTAGAAATGGCCCAAAATATTTTACGTGCCGGTTATTTCTGTCCCACGATCTTTAAAGATTGTTTGGAGACTATGAAGCACTATCATCCTTATCAGCTCTACACTAGGAAAATGCAGTCACATCTTGCTCCATTGTTTCCCATCACTGCAACGGGACCCTTCATTAAGTGGGGGGTGGATTACATGATGTGCAACATAGTTTCAGTTGGGGGGCACAAATATATCATTGTCGTTGTCGATTAATTCACTAAGTGGGCAGAGGAAATTCCTACCTTCAAAGCTGACAGTGAAACTGCATCTTTCTTTGTGTTTAACCAGATCATTACTCGTTTTGGAATTCCAAAGGATATTGTCACTAAACATGGCAATCAATTTCAGAATAGTATGATGATCCAGCTGACTACTATGCTAGGGTTCAATAAAGATCACTCATCTTCCTTCTACCCTCAGGTGAATGGTCAAGTAGAGGTAGTTAATAAGACCTTGAAGACCATTCTAAAGCGCACCATTAATGCAAGCCAGTCAAATTGGCACATCATGCTATATCCTGCACTTTGGGCATCTTGGACTAATGTCAAAATTGCCACGAGTTTTTCACCTTTCCAACTCGTTCATGAGGTGGAAGCATTCACTCTGGTTGAATGTGAAACTCCATCGCTTAAGATAGCCATTCATGTTCTCCCTGACATAATAGAATTAGAAGAACGTTTTCTACATTTGGAAAATATAGGTGAATGACGTAGAGATGCATTGATGGAAAACAAAGATCATAAGAATAGGGTTACAAACTGATATGAAAAATTTGTTAAGCCAAGAATTTTCATTCAAGGGGAGCTTGTCTTGCTATGGGATCAGGAAAAAGAAACCTTGGGGGTAGGAAAATTCAAGTCCATGTGGTTATTTCCCTACATTGTGTCAAAGGTCTTGAAGAAATGAGCATATGAATTAACTGATTTTGATTGAAATAAGCTGCCTGAGCCTAGAAATGGGCTCTACTTGAAGAAGTACTACGCGTAGGCTTAGTGCTTATTCTTGAATTTTTATTGTACGTATTTTTATGTACAATAGTTAGCTTTTTAGTGTTTATTATACCATCTGTTTGTTGTTACATATGTCAGCTGAGTGGTTTGTAGGTTTTGTGGATGGCACTAGTCGTCATACTTGTAACCTGGCTTCAACCGCATGGGTCATCTTTTCACCCTTAAGACAGATAGTTTCCTCCAGAGGCACTTTCTTAGGTCCTACTACTAATAATGTGTCCAAGTACAAGGATTTTGTTGAGTTTTTATGGGATGCCTCATCATGTGGCATCACCTAGTTAGAGGTCAGACTTGACTCTCAACTCGTGGTTTCCCATCTTAATGGAGCTTATCAGGTGCGAAACCCTACCTTGTTACATTAGTTTTTGCAGGTTAGATTACTTGAAATAAATTTTGAATATATGTCATTTAATCACATTCCACGTAATGAAAATACAATAATTGATTCTTACGTGAACTACATTCTAGATTGGCACTTAAAACAAATTTTGTAAAATAAACATAATTAACAGATACATGTGAGACACATGTAAATAATCAGGCAATATATATATATATATATATATATATATGTAAAATCTGTCCATATATAGGTGGAGTTTTCATCCAAAGATCTAGTCAGAACTGTATAAATATACAAAAAATAGGATCGTGATCCATAAAAATTCCTATAGAGCTAGGCCTAGTCCTCATCATCATCAGTTGCGGTAGCTGCTTCAGCCTCCCTATAAAAAAGAACGGCCCTTGCTACCCTCCTCAGCAGGCATATTCGGGTAGGAGGAATCCCTAATACAAATTCCTGCGTGACGACAAGAATCCACTCGATCCATATGGTGGGGACTCCATCAGTTAGCCTAGACATCTTTCCCTCAAGAACTCTAAGTATACCTTGGTCCCCACCCTATATGGTCTGCACAAACATCCTAGGGTGCCCATCAGGGAGTAAAGGTCCAATATATGCATTTCAAAAACATTTAAAATGGATTAAAACTTTTATACATCTGTATATACTTTTATGATTAAAATCATAAAAATATATATCTCTCCCCATGCCTCCCATGGCGGGAAGATGAGATCATTGTCTCCTCAAAAAATCCAGTCCCGAGTACAAGAACTACTTGAGAGCTTGCAACTGCCTCTCCCATGATAGATAAAAGTCATCATCATAGACACTTTGGAACGATCCTCTACCACCTTAACAGAGGAAGACCTCTCCCCACTTGGGTAGTCTGGGATGGCGAGGAGAAAATGCTGGTAGTGCTACTGCAGGGCTAATAGCAGGAACTCTCTCAAATAAGAACATCACTAATATGCTTGAGTATCCAATTTTTTTCGGCGTCCGCTCTTCCAATCAGAGAGATGCTTCCTCATAATCAAGATCATACCCTGCACCAGTCAAACATAGTACCCTGATACACACACTCCACTGCAATCCTCATCTATGTCCAAGTATCTAGATGCAATGAAGATGATCTAGAAACCCTCACCACAGTGCTTACCACTACCTATAATGGAAATTTGGTTATGTGAAAAATAGGGATGCATGATCCCTTCTTCTACATTCCTGGTGAGCAGTAGGTGTTGACATAGTCCTGGACACTCATAGGGTCATCACCCCTACCTATACCCTCAAGGTTCAAGGGAATACCTCTACGGGACAACCCTATAATGAAGTACATGTCTTCTACTATTACCTCCAAGATCTCTCCTTGAAGATCAAAATCACCAAGGTCATGATCCCAGTAACTGATCAAATGCTCCAGTAAACGGACATTGGAATGCATGTTGGAAGTACATAAGAACTTCAATAAACCACTTTGTTGTAAATATTGCAAAGTTAGGGCATATCGTAGAGTGTCTCGATCCATGTCTTCATGCTCTTGTTTCATCCACTCTAGCACCATCTTGTACCTTCCCATTTGACCATTATTGATCATTAGAACCTATTGATTTCCTTCAATTTTTTCCATATTGCAAGCTTTTATAGGTCACGTAGAACACGTGACTATGCTTTAAGAATGTCGCACGTCACACACAGGTTGCTTTTGTTACCACCTAAGTTGTACTTAGTGTTTTTTTATCAAGTGATCCTGGTGAACCAGACAAGGATAACTTGTTTAGACTTCAGAAGACCTTTGGAAGTACTTCTGGGAAGTGCTTGTTGTACTATATCACATGTTCATACCCCATGGGGGA
>LPNX010528694.1:40737-62747 GCA_001517045.1 Pseudotsuga menziesii
AAACTATCCAAAGATCAAGATTTGATTGTTGGAGATTCGAGGGTGGATTCAAAAAGAAAAAAGAAAGCTAAAAAGCCACCTGAGCAAAAGAGAGACAAGAAGCAGTCTCCAGAGGATCAACAAGGTCCCAAGAAAAATACCCAGAAGAAGAAAAACAAAGGTGAAATGAACAAGTGCTCATACTGTTCGAAGGGAAATCACACTGAAATATCTTGTATGAAAAAGCAGATTGATATGCTGACCCAACTCCTGGAGAAGAATGGAATCTCCCTTCCAGAAAGCTCAAAGAAGAGAGAATGAGGATCAAGTTCAGATGACAGAGAGAGAGTTCATGCATTGGTTGCTGGCACATCAAGCTCACCCATTTTTATCATTGATTCTGGAGCTTCAAGACACATGGCTTCGACTAAGGAGGCTTTCTCCTCACTAGATATGTTGAAAGGACCATCTATTGTACTACAAGGTGACTCTCTCACTGAAAGTTAAGGCAAAGGAAGGATAGATCTTGTTCATGGTTAGTTCAACAATGTGTTGTATGTCCCTAGTCTCGCCTCCAACCTCCTATCAGTGTACCAGATGACCCACACTGGGTCTCCTAAGAAGGTCATATTCTCCCCTGATGAAGTTGAGATCACATAAATCTCAAGTGGTAGAGTCATTGCAAAAGGAGTTGCGAATCATGCTCAAAAGGTATACATGTTCTCACACTTCCTACCTTACTCAAACCCCTCTGCTCTTGTTATCCATGCTAATGAAGCTAGAAAGCTATGGCATGAAATATTTGGCCATCTAAATTACAAGTATCTATCTGATATTAGTGAGAAAGAAATGGTCATAGGGCTGCCCAAGATAAAATTTTCCAAAGGAGTCTGCCAAGGTTGTATCCTAGGAAAACATCCAGAGCACAAATTTGAGAAAGCTAGTCATGAGATAACCTCTGCACCCCTCGAGCTGATTCACAGTTATGTTGTTGGCCCATTCCCTCATATGTCCATGAGTCAGGCCAAATATTCATTGACCTTTATTGATGATTTTTCCAGGTATTGTTGGGTTCACTTCATGAAACACAAGTCTGAAGTTTTTGGCCTATTCAAAGTCTTTAAGGCTTTGGTTGAAAACCAGTGTGGAAGGAAACTCAAGGTCCTCAGATCTGAAAATGGTGGTGAGTATGTCAAGTCTGAGTTTATTAACTATTGTGCAGATGCAGGTATTCAGATGCATCATTCTATCCCTTACACACGACAGGAAAATGGTGTTGCTGAGAGGAAGAACATATCACTGAAGGAGATGGCAACATGCATGATGGAGGCCAAAACTTTGCCACCAAAGTACTGGGACGAAGCTACAACTATGCAGCCTATATTCAGAATAGGGTGCCTCACAAACATCTTGATGGCATGACTCCCTTCTAAGCATGGAGTGGGCACAAGCCAAATGTGACCCATTTCAGGATTTTTGGCTCAAAGGCATGGGCTAGAATCCCGACAGAGAAGAGGAAGGCTTTGCAGCCCCAAAGCCAAGAGTGCCTTTTTGTTGGATACTCTAAAGATTCAAAAGGGTACAAGTTGATAAAATTGAGCACAAAAAAATCCTTCATTGAAAGGTGTGTTCAGTTTGAAGAAGAACCCCTTGCAGAAGTGGAAGTTGGTGAAGCCTCTTCACCACCTGAACCTCAAGAAGTAAGTAAAGAGTTTGTTGAACATGCTGATTCTGATTTGTCTAATGGATATGAGTTTATTGCAGACTCAAACATCCCCACAAGGCCTAAATGGGAATCCAAGACACTACATGTATCAGGAGAGCTAGCTGGGGATCCCAATGACCCAAGGAGGACTAGATCTCAATTTGAGAGTGGTCTGTGCATGAAGGATCCTATGTTTGCTGAAAAATGATATTTGATGGTGGAGTCTTCTCCTCAAACATATGAAGAAGTAGCAAGAGATCCAATATGGCAAGCTTCCATGAAGGAGGAGTTCAAATCACTCCAGAAGAGCAACACATGGGAGCTAGTGGATCTTCCTCCAGGAAGAAAGTTAGTCCAGTGTAAGTGGGTCTATAAAACCAAGTTTGCTGCTGATGGTTCACCACTAAAGTAAAAGGATATATTGGTAGCTAAAGGCTACTCATAGGTTGATGGAATCAATTACAATGAGACCTTTGCCCCAGTGGCAAAGATGGATTCCATCAGGCTAGCTCTAGCCATTGCAGCCTCAAGGCAATGGGAGGTACATCATATGGATGTAAAATGTGCCTTCCTGAATGGAGATCTCACTGAGGAGATATATATGTAGCAGCCTCAAGGTTTTTCTACTAACCCTTCTCTTGTGTGCAGGTTGAGAAAGTCATTGTATGGGCTAAAGCAAGCCCCTAGAGCTTGGTATGCCAAGATAGATAGCTTCTTGCTATCTCTGAATTTTGTTCGGTGCAAATCAGATCCAAATGTCTATTTGAAGTCTGTTAATGGTTCATTAATGATAATTTTGTTATATGTTGATGACCTCCTCATTACAGGAAGCTCACAGGCTGAGATTGCTTCCTTAAAAGGAGCTATGAACCAAGCCTTCTCCATGACAAATTTGGGGCTCTTAAGTCAATTTCTGGGGCTTGAGATTGCTCAAACCAAAGCTGGAATAAAGGTGCACCAGTCCAAGTATGCCTTAGATTTTCTGATCAAATTCAGAATGAAATACTGGAAAGCAAGCAAAACTCCTTTCCTTTCAAGAGTGAAGCTGGAGGAAGATGATTCTCCACCGATGGTAAACAATACACTGTATAGACAATTGATTGGATGTTTATTGTATTTGACACATACTCGACATGATATTTGTTATTTAGTAAGTGTGGCTTCTAGATTCATGGATCAGCCTCATGAGATCCATTGGAAAGTAGCCAAAAGGATCCTTAACTTTGTTCAGGGAACAAGGTCACATGGGATCTTCTATAAGGCAAAATCTGATCTTGATTTGACTGGATTTACTGACAGTGATTGGGTAGGTGATAGCACAGACAGAAAGTCCACTTTAGGATATGTGTTCATGCTTGTAGAAGGGCCAATTAGCTGGTCAAGCAAGAAATAGAGTGCCATTGCACTCTCATCTATAGAAGCTGAGTACAGAGGAGTTGTTAATGCAGCAACTCAGTGTTTATGGTTGCAGGGTTTACTTGGAGAGTGTGGTTTCGAACCTGAGTACTCAACTACCATATACTGTGATAACCAGAGGACCATTCAAATCTGCAAAGATCCATTTCATAAGCAGAGAACCAAACACATTGAGATTCACATGCACTACATCAGAGAGCTTGTGCATGATGGCACCATTCACCTACTCTTCTGTTCATCTTCAGAACAAGTAGCTAATATCTTCACCAAAGAATTTTGTGAGAAGACCTTCAGAAATCTCAAATAACTACTGGGGATTGCTGATCATGCTGTAAAGGCATGAGTGGAGACAAGATTCTACAATTTTGTTTTACAGTCCATGTTTAAGGGAGGATTTTCCCAAGTTGGTTTTGCCTCTTTCCTTGGTTGTATGGACTTGCAGTATGTAAAAGGGTGACTAAGCCTTGTTACTAGGCCCTATATTTTTTGATTTATTACTCATAAATTCAGGCTTAAGGGTGGGTGTTAGAATAATCAACCCATAGTTTACCCACTTAGACATTAATTCATTTATTTTTTCCTTATTTGCCTAGTTCATGTGTCCCACCTTGTGTAAGTTGCTAATTGCCTATCCATAGAGGTCAAAATTGCCATATATGACTCATGTAGCACTTGGTAAAGCCTTAGGAATCAAATCTTCTTTATTCCTGGCCTCCTAGGAACCTATCTGCTTTATTGCCTGCTTTTTCAGTGTTTTAAGGCACATGGGAAAGCTAGACTAGGTGAGGTGAACTTGTTTTTTGTCCTACACATCCTCCTCTCTTTTCTCCATGCAAAAGCATGTATGAGCTGCCATTCCACCACTATTTAGATTTCCTATTCCTTTTTTCCAATTCGTGAGCTCCATGACAGATTTGGGATCCAGCTTTTACACCTATGGGGGATTTGCTTATTTTTGGTAAGCCTGCTTTATGCTAGATTTGGATGCTTCCTCATGCATTCAATTTCTTCATGTATTCTATTTATTAAGTAGCCTATGATATTATAGGGTTGGCTATTGTACACTCAGTTAATATAATTTTGTGTTACAGCTCCATATTCAGTCTCCATTGTTAGCAATTTTGCATGATCAATTGATAATTGTTGTGGGTAAAATTAATCTACTGCTGGCCTGAATTTCTACAAGGGGGAGGAGGGGTGTTGGGGTAGAGAAAGAGATATATATCAATGATTTTATGGGTGTGGGGAGTAGGAGGGAATTTGTAGAGACCTGGAGAGAGGGGGGAGGGGATGATTAGAGGATGTCAAGAGGATGGGGTTTAGTATAAGAGGTGGTAGTATGGGTTTTTTAACCCAAAAAATACCTCAATGAGCTCTACATGACCTAAAACACCCAAGACATCTATTTCATCACCCTCATTAACCCCCACACCCTTGCAAAGGCTTAAATGCATAAAAAGGGGCTTAAAAACCCCTAAAAAGAGCCAAAATAGCTCTCATAGGGGCTAAAACCTTAAAAAAGGGGCTAAAACCCCTCAAAGGAGCTTAAAATATCCAAATGAGATAAGAAATGGGTGAAAGGGGATTAAATCCCTAAAAAGGGGATAAAGCCTTGACCAAGGGCTTAAAACCCTAAAAGATCAAGAAAAACTATAAATACAGAGGCGGGGGTCACTCTTAATGGATTCATTCTCTCCCTACCATTAGTTTTCCCGCATGAGTGCCTTGAGACCCACATCTCTCAAGTCATTCACCCTTCTCCTCCATTTTCTCCCTTGCTCCATTAACCAAAACCCCATTTCAATGAGAGGTAGGTTCCTGCTAGGGCATGGTGGCCCATTTCATCAAACAAGAAGGTATACCATGAATTTTTGTTGTTATTTCTTGCTTTTGTAGGTTGTTTTTACATGCAGGTAGTTTATTGCTAATAGTGTGTTGCAGGGTTTCCATGGCTCAAAGCTAACCCTTCCTTGTAGGTTTTTATTTCCATCCACAGGAACCCTACCCTTCCATCCTTTTACAGAAGGTAGCCATTCCTGCTCATAGCTGGGACAAAAGAACTACTAAATTTTGGTGAGCATACTAGGTCAATCCCACATGATATCTAGGTTTTTATAGTTTATTTCTTGTTTTTATTAAACTAGTTTAGATTTCTGTTTATTTCTAGTTTAGATTTCTATTTTTTGCATTTACATTTCTAGTCGAGCCTCCTTAAGGCCAACTCGATCCCATTTGACCACAATTCAAGTTACTGTCGGTCGTTCCAAGCTCAGTTTTTAATTTTTTTCACTTCATGGGCCAGATTGCTCTTATCGGGATGAAAGGAGCAATGCAGTCACTCATTTAGCCCCGAAAGGCACCACTTCACTCTTAGGATCCCTATTGCGCCTATTTTCAGCTTCTGAGCGACCCCCTTGCCTGTTTTTGGAAAATTAGTGACCCCCTTGTTACATTTTCCCCGAAAAGGGCGACCTATCTCTTAGAATTCATTTTTTTGTTGTTCGGCCTATCAGTGCGGCTCAGCCGCCACTATCCAGCAGCTTGTTTGTTTCTACAAAAAGTTTCTATATATTAATGATAGATTTTATTATATTTTAATACATATGAATATTTTTTAAGGCTTAGCTAAAATACTGCAATTTAATTTTCAATTGTTTTCACTTAAAGAATTGGAAATTAACCTCTTGTTGAAGCCCTTCCTCCTCTACCCAGTCATCACCCTCCGGGGTATTCTAGGATAAGAAAAAGGGTCAAGCTCATATAGTAATAGGCACTTATACTTTCTATTGCTTGAGACCACTAAAAATGGGTGACTTGGAAGGTAGAGGGGGTGGTAGGCCCAAGGGGCCTCACAGCATTCACGTCCTCCCTATTGATCGACCTTGCACTTGGAGAGTGACCTGAGGATCTATGGGTGGGCTTAGTCCCACTGTGTTGAGAGCCCAACACTCTTTCCTGGTTGAAGAGGAATACAGGTGTAAGGTAGTCACCTAGTAGGTCTATAATAGTTCAGGTTCATTATTTGCATGTTTCAAGTTTTTTGTTAAAAAATTCACTGGTTTCATAACAGGTTTCCCATTCTTTAATATCTATAACAAACAAGAATGTCTGCAAAGTATTCATGAACCATAATTGTAGTCACCAAAATATTGATAGATTTTTTTTTAACAATGAGCAATCTTTCATACACTAAACATGCAAATAACCACATCAAGTAAGCTAACCAAACTCAGTTCATGACATTGAGCCAACCATTAAAATATATCAATTTACGTTAATTCAAAACCTTGCAATCTTTGAGGACATAAGTCCCTGACTGCCTTAACCATGGGAAGTACTTGGGCTCAGCCCTGAAACTCATTATGAGGAGTACCACAGGAACCCTAAAGTAGCTAGCCGCTGAGAGGAATTTCTAGAAAAATGGGTAATGACCCCTACCGACTGACTAGATATCTTATGAGGAAAAATCCAAGTGTTGTCTCCTGGCAGTGTTGGTGGTCGAGTGACCACATGAAATCCAATAGGAAGCCACTGAAACTAGGGTCTAGAACGTCACTCCCAGATTACACCATTTTATCTACCAACCAGACACAATTGATCCCCCATGCTCTTCGTCACGCCTAAGAGGTGATCCACCACAGTTTGTGTCCTTAAACCAACACTGTAGAGGCCATTCTTAATGACCCTCTACACCGTCAAAAGGCCACACAACCTCTGACTCAGACTCAGACTCATATCAATATGAGCCACATTTACACACTGCACCATCTATCCCCATGGATGGTGCAAACTCGAAACCATTTTTTGGACTGGTGATTGGCATTGGACCCATGTCCATACCTCACACCACCACTAGCACCCCTATTGGTGGTCCTAGTAATGTCATATAGGCTGTCATAAGTCAACTACCTCCATCATACTTACTAGTCGAACTATCCCACCTATCATACCTAGGGGCAGTGGCCCTTTCGCTCACACTATCCCACCTATCATACCTAGGGGCATTGTCCCTTCCACTCACACCATCCCACTTTCCATACCTAGGGGAAGTGGCCCATCCACAACTATGCCACAGGTTCCTCCGGTCATTCAGGGACATCATGTTCCTGCAAACCCCACCACCATTGTTGATCCCTCCCATATTAACCTTGGGTCAAACCTCCCTTTCATGGCACGCCTCAACTTTCCTGACTTGGCCAAGTTAACCAAATACCCTACCTATCATCAATATTTTTCCCCCCCATGCCAACCAAGCTCCCTTCAGACATTCCTAAGTTTGAAGGGAAGGAAGGGGAGTGCCCCAAAACCATATAATGAAGTTTCATCTATGGTTCTCATCAAACAACATCGTTGATGACTTGATCAGAAATAGACTGTTCCAATGCACCCTCATAGGTGTTGCAACCAAGTGGTACATTGAGCTACCACAAGCCAAGTACCCAGAATTCAACTCCTTGGCCTTTATGTTCCTGCAATATTTCCAACTCCCCATCAGATATGATGAAGGGGTGGAAATCTTGCTATCTTGCTGCCAAAACACTACGACCCACATCACCGTGTTGAGGCCTGGAAAATTGCAGGTAACAATAGTTAGGGATTCTCCCCAATAAACATTCCCAATTATCTCGTTACTGTTTGGTATGGGGAATCCGTCTGGTTTACGGTCCGGCTACCGTAGGTCAAGTAACAATTAAAGTGTATTACTGGTTACGGCCCGGTCCACCGTGTATATTTTTATTTTTTTGATGTTTAAGGTATGATTTGCAAGTGCCTAAATAAAAGAAGACGATAGAGATAATGAGGAGGGTTACAATGTGATGTGCAGGTTCTTACCTCTTGTCTTACCTCTCTCGCATCTCAATCACAAACATCAAGAAACTAACTAAGACTTATTAACCTATCCCTAGGGAGAAAAACTATCATTACTGGTGAGTAATGTGTTGTAGTACATGCATAAAGAAAATCACAGATAGTTGTTAATGTTTCATAACACATGAACATAAATATAAATATAAACAACAAGATAGCTTATTGTTAATTAAAACCTTCATTACTCAATGTGGAAATTTCACAGAATAAACCGAAGTACATTCATAACATGAAAATAAATTCAATGAGTTAGAACGATCTCATAGTTAATGGAAATAAGTTGAAAATGAAATAGTTCATATCCAACTGGTCCACAACAAACATTTGAAAAAATCCACAGAACTTTCTCCAGTAGAAAAAATATGACTCTTTATTGTAAAATGAAATAGTTCGTCTTACAATACTCTCTCAAGATAATATGGAAAAAAGGTCCCTTTACATATAAAACTATCCTATATTTATACAAAAACAAAACTCTTGGGATGCCCCTCAATGTATTTTGATCTTCCCCATCCTTTCATTTTCCAAAATTTCATCTCGTAGCATGTGCACATAATTAATACAATATATTACATTTTAAATCAAAATTTTCAAAACAGTTTATGAAGAAGGGCCAGCTTGGTCGTTGATGTACTTTTTCCATGCATGGGCATCTGCTGCTATGCCTTCAAATTCGAAAGTCTAAAGAAATCGAATATTAATCTCATATTTAGTAGCCTGGTTTTTTTACCCCCTCTATCCTGGCAGGACTCAGGTGCAACTAGTCTTCTAGTATATGTATGCTTACTGCTACATGTGCCACTGCATTCTTTAAGATCCATTCATCAAGGTATTTGACCTGCTATATTTCTTTCTCATCTTCTTGATACCTATTATGTATATGTTCTAGAAACAATTCATGTTCTGGTATCACATCCAATCTCTTTTCTGCAGAAGTTTGGCATCTATTGTATGTGGAAAGGATGCTCCTGTAATATTCAGCACATGCTCCCTTTGTCTTATTCACGGTTTTCTTGAACTATTCTGATACATTAATTGTAAATTCCAGTAAATCATACTCCTATTTTAAAATCTGCTGATCCTTTACTGCTAACTCCATGAGAGATTCCTTATTTTTTTCTAGCCGGACCATTCTTCCTGTTAGAATCTCCAAAATATCCTGATATCTATCCAAAAAGTATGAAGTAGTGTCTAAAATTTCCTCTAGTCTGGTGTCCATCTGTAAAATTTTACACCTTTCGTCCTTTATGTGTATCTGTAGTTGGTGAATCTTCTTTATTTGAGTCAGAATGTGTTCTTTCAAAGGCTAAATGTCTATTTTCTGTTCCAAAGCATCCTTCTGTGATGCAGTCAAGGAAGTGTTTTGCTCTTGTAAGGCTACCACCTGCATTTGATACTACTTCTCTTTTTCCCCTATGGTAGCCTTCTCCATTTCTAACTCAGCAACGTTGCTTTGCAACCTGTTCTTCTTTGCACTTAAATTCTCATATGATACCTCGAGATCATCCCTTTCAGTTTTTAACATTTGATTTTCTAGTTGTAGCTTTTGTAATTCAGCTAAGATATCTTAAGCATGCTTTTCTGTTTTCTTTGTAGATATTTCTAAAGCATTTTTATCCACCTGCAGAGTTTGGAATTCTGTTCTTGAAGTCTTAACTTCACTCATCATATCTTCATACTTCATTTTCAGTTTTTGACCCTCATCTCTTTCCTTCTTTAGAGTTTCTTTCAACTGGGACGCAATTTTTTGTGACTCCTTTAGATTGGTCATGAGTCTGTCCATGTTATCTTCAGTTGCTAGGGTTAATGCTACCCTAGCTCTTGCTATCAATCATAGATATTTATGTGTCCCATGTACTAATGTTTTATCTGTTACCATTTTCCCTGACTGTTCTCTAGTATTGACCTTCTTCCTAGTTATCTTTAGAATTCTTTTCTTTTCTTTATTGTAAAAAATGGTACTAAAATCAAGAACCTCTTTCCCTTCTGTAGGAATGAAAGGGATCAAATTTATCTCAGAAAATGAAGCTTGTCCTAATATGCTGCCAGAAGATGTAGCATGTTCCGAGGGATCAGGATCAGGTTGTCCTTATTCTTGATCTATTTGATCCTGTACTCCTTGTGTATCAACTTGCTCTGTAGTCTGCTGATCCTTTTGAGATCCTGTTAGTCTCAAACCTTCACTTTCTTCTTTCTTTTTCTTGATTTCAGCTTCTTCTTTTTTCTTTCTTTCTTCCTCTTCCAACCTTACTGCTTCCTGTGCTAGCCTTCTAGCATCTTCTTCTCTCTTTTTCACCTCATCCTCTTCTAATTTATTATCCTTTTTTGAAGTTTTTCCCTTTCCACCCATAGTAGTTATTTTTTGCTTCAACCTCTTCTTAAGGGCGGTTATGTTCTTAGCACTTCTGAATGTCGCCTCGTCCTTGTCCCAAAAATCAGTATATTCAAAATTAATTCCTGCTTCCTTATAGTATTCTGCTAATTTATTGTGGGAGTCATTCTTGTGAAAATTCATTTCGCCAAAATGAAAATGCTCCAGCTCCTTAACAAATTTTGTTGCCTGCTTTACTCTTGAAAACTTGTATCTACCAAGCAGGAAAGGTACTACAGGATATGTTGTCTTTTTTTGCTCAAACAGAAAATTTCCTACACCATCAATATACACCTGCTTAACCGCCTCCTTATGGAGTACATAATCTATGGCATACTTTGGTAGTAGGGAAGGAGCTCTGGAACCACCGTACATTCTTACATACAACCCATCCTCTGCCAAATAGTAATCTCCAAACTCCTGGATGGATTTGAATTCCTATTCTAACATGCAATTACATTCAGTTAAGAAAATGAGGGCATATAAGGGCATGATGAAATGCTCACAAATTTCCCTGTAATAGCTATGATACTTATGGGCCCATAACAATTTGTAGGCTATGTACACTGGGGTTCTATCCTTCTCCCAGTTACATCTCAAAGCTGGAAAAGATTGAGTGCATAGTATGCAGTCAATCGGGATAGAGCTCATATAAAACTCTAGTCTCTTTTGTGATACCCCTCCTAAGGCTGTTGATATGCATGCAGAGAGGCTGTTTGACACAATATTTGCCCAGATAAATATGGTTCCTTGGGTAGCTACAAAGTAAATAACTGGTATCCATCCTATCTTGAAGCTCTTCCCATGTGCTATGCCAAATATCCTATTAAGAATTAATGCAATAAACCTGTAGGGAGCTCGGAGAGTAGAGGTGTCATAATCTCCGGAAGGTCTAGTTTGGAAATTTTTTCCAGGTATCATCATTCTTTTCACTGTCTCCACCAGGTCCATAGATGTCTCCTTTAACCGACATTATATCAAATAAACCTGGGGTGAGGGTAGATCATAAGCCATAGAGACATATGTAGGGGTATATGCAGCATAGCCTTTCTTGGCAGTGTTCTCCAGTATCATTGTTGTTACATCTGTCCTAGGCAAAATCCAGCCCATTACTTCCGAACAAGGAAATAACTCAGGCCTCGTAGCTACCCTCATTTGGGCTGATTTCTCAATGTTGGCATATATAGTCAGCTCCTCAAAACTGGCATCAGGTACATTCTGGTTGGAAATCATTCTATAGATCTCTCCCCACTTGTAGTCCGATTCAACCCCACTGGAGGCTTTGGTATCTTCGTAAATATACTTTACCTTGGTGATGATCTCTACTTCAGGTTCTCCTTCAACCATAGGAGCTTTCTTCTTTTGTCTCTTTGACATGTTTTTGTTATAACAATCACCCTGTCATAGTCAAAACATGTTCTTAGACCAACTGAGCTATTAGCAAGTGTTTTAAACAATAAATAAGAAACTATATCAATTTGTTTACCTACTCAATATGCATGCTGAAAAATAAGCTACACACAGTATTCAATGATTGAAATAACTAACAAGGAAAAGGGAATGTCTTATGGGCTACTTTCTAAAATGCTTAAGCTCCATTGTCTGCAAAAATTCAATTCATCTAACAATCCTTGGTCTCAACTCAGGTCGTATCAGACCTACCTCTCATTTTCAACATCAAACTCAAAACTACCAAACCCTACGCAACGCCTATCCTTAAGAAAAACTCAAAATAATAATCTTTACACAATGCTCATCTGGAGAGAAACCCTAAACTGACCATGGAAAAATCCCCCACAGTCCCACAGGATAAGGTAAACATAAGAACAACATCTTAATACCCTTGGTCGACCGCGGACAAAACAAGAAATGGGTGTTGCAGACAGTGAAATGCGTGTCTACAACCTTGTTCTAACCCGCCGCGTAGGAGCAGATGCATCCATAATGGAAAAAAAGACACACAGACTTCAGATTCTCTAACCTAAGAAACTGCAAGTAGCTTAAAACTTCACACTAAAGAAAATGCAAAAACTTCTCACCCTCCCAATAAAAACAAACACGAAAAATCATAAGGGGCAAGAAATATTTTTATACAGACAACCCTAACCAATGGAAAAACCTAATCCATGGAAAACCTAATGGTTCCAAAATAAACCAATAAAACCAAAAGAGTAATGGCGTGTTTCACCTACCTGGAAAATAGAAATGTGGTCGATTGGACATACAAACTTCCATGGGAGAAAAATGCACGAAACAGGTTCTGACAACTGGGCGCACACCAATGGTGTAAACGACACGGACTGGTGCAAGCAACAAGTCAAATATAGATAAAACAATATAAAACATGCCCCTCATATATATATAACCTTCAACAAAAACCTATCGATGGTCAAAACCTATCGGTTGTCAAACCTATCGGTGATCAAAACCTCAATCAATTAGAAGGTTACATTGGAAGAGTTCCACAATGATAGGTGTAAACAAAACCACATGCCTGTAATACTTTAACTTTATCAGACATTGGAAACACTAGACTCTAATCTTGGCACACCTAGACAGATCCTCCTTTGTGAGGTTGAAAAGATAAAGTTATATCATCACGACTTTACTTGTTTTAATGGGTGTCGAACATAAGAGAAACTAAACTCTAAATAGTCGACGAGGAAAAACACTATATGTCGGAATGTCTCATCACTAGGCTCCCGCAACATCAGCAACGTAAAAAACTAGGACTCCGTCTCACTATTGCCAAACATCCCAAAAACAATAAGAAGTAATCAAAAATCAAAACCACTAAATGTTAAGCTCAGAAAAACAACAACAAGGAGAAAAGAAAAAGGTTCGATGTATCGGAGAGGGAGTCTGAATTACTTCCAACAGGCTTGACCATTTGGCTTCTGCAACGTCAGAAAGATAGTTTACTATGCTTCTGATATCAGAAGGATAGTCGACTAGTCTTCCGATATAGAAAATGAAAAAGATCAAGTTTTTGGAGGAAAAAACTAAACTCCAGGGTAACTTCAGTGAAAATAAAATGCTTCTAGGCCAGACTTAATAAAAGAAAATAAAAGGAGGGGCCCTAAAATTGAAAATTTTGGGGAAAATAGTTGTAGCTGCAACACACCGACCACATCCATGAGTGGAGGCAACATTGCAACTTGTGCAAGATCAATCTTGATGACAAGATATTCCTTGACTGGTTCTTGAAAACATTGTTGCCACCTATAGCCAAGGATGTCACCTCTGAACATCCCTAAATAGAGGAAGAGGCCATATTAAAGGCCCAATGGTTTGACCTCATTTACGCACAGTCTGGATACCTCTACACCATCATTCCAGATGCTCCTCGTGCAAGTACCACCTACTGGGATGCACCGAGTGCATCCCATGCTGTAAATGTCCTCATAGGCTCTGTCTCCCACCAAACACAACATCACCTAGCACCACCTATGATGCCACTGCAACCAAGCAAAACCCCTAGTGTTTCCTACCTAAACCAAGCTCCTGACTATGCATGAATGATGTCTCAATCCAGAGCTACAACCTCCTATGCACAACCTGTGCCACAGCAGCAGACCCATGCACCTACTTTGCCACCACAACAATATGCGGGATAGATACCCACATTTATGGCACCCCCACCCCAAAGTCTACTATGCACCACTAGTGCAAGCCACTCAAGCCCCCGCCCCAGCTCCACCAGCACCTTTGGGACAAGTGTTTTCACACTAAAACTGTCCCAACCAACCAACCCCCAACAACCAACAAGGGCAAGCCAGAAACAATCGAGCAAGGAATCAAGGAAACAACCAACCACAAGGAGGCGATTAATAACCAAATCCTCCCAACAACGTCGGGGCAAACCATCCAGCTCAAAATCCTCATCAGCCAAACCTGCCTAGATGCAATGCTTTTTTATGCACAAATCAACCATGTAAACTATGTGAAGTCTACAGGCATTATACACATGAATGCCCCTTCATTGGTCACGCTAAGCAGGCCATTCAAAATTAAGGTCAACATGCTACCAATACGACAGCCCCAACTCATCCCAATCCGGCACCACTAGGACCTCCTCCTATGGTGCTCAAAAACCCATTACTAGTGCAAGGACTGGTAGCAACTGCACCTTCTACCCAACCCAATCCCACTGCCCCGGCTACACCTCCGACAGCAGAAACAGGTGTTCACCACCTGCTAGCCTTGACAACCGAAGAGGTCAATTTATAGACCAAATAAAATTAGTACAGATCCAACACCAAACCGACTGACCCATCAGTGGAATTCATGTCCAAAACAACCAATACACCTCTTCACTTACCCCCTTTTCCCCCACGCCCCCCCCATACAGTGGGTTTCCAAAAATGTCACGGCTAGAGCTGCTGTGAGCTACAAAATCATGGATGACTTGGCCCAAACACCTATGGCCATGTCCACTCTTGAGGTACTTAAAAATTTCCAAACATAGAATAAGGCCTTAATAGCCGCCCTCAGTGCTGTATACCCCTCGGACTCCAAGTTGATCACGTTCGACACAGACAACGGAGAACCCCGGATGTCATCAACCATTGCCTTCCAAATTTTGGTATCTATTTGGAATTTGGTCATGCATCGATGCATCGTTGACGAGGGGCATCCACATGTGTCATGTCAACCTTAGTCTGGCAAAAAATTGGGTCCCCAATCCTACATCCATCCACTACTGCTCTACAGGCTTATGATGGCCATCCCACTAAAGCCCAAGGTATCCTTCTGCATGTCCCCATTACATTAGTCAGGAAAATAGTACGGATTGACATAGAGGTTCTTAATTCTCAGTTGGACTATAACCTTCTCCTTGAAATAAGTTATATGTACGCCATGAGAGTCGTAGAATCAACTGTTTTCCATCTCATGATGTTCCCTCATGACGAGAAAATCATGATAGTTGACCAATTAAATTATCATGATCTGCAAGGGCTAACTACACCAGCCAATGTTATCCCTACTATCAATACCATCGTCAAAGACATACCCGCCTCCCCATTATTGAATGTGGGCCTTGGGTTGTTTTCCAACACCCCCATGATGGAATCCTTCCCCTTAGTGTCACCACCGTCGACACCAAATGAGACTGCGGATTTGTGCATGCTCTCATCCAGCACTACTTGACCCACCGGCTGGCCCTCCAATGCCCCAAGTTGTGTTGACCCCTGTTCAACCCATTGCATTCTAATCTCCTCCCCCACCCAGCCCAAAAAACCCAATCACTGCACCCACACCTACCTCGTCCCACCCAAAAAGGGACAAGGACAAAAATGAGAAAGCACCAAATGAACCCTGGAAGACTTTGCCATGCATAGTGTGCAATGAGTAGGGCCACACAATGTAAAAATTCCCTGAGATTCCCATAATCTGTGCACATTTGGATTCCATGGATACAACAGAAAAAATCCCCATGGTGGAACTCCCGAGTGGGCAAATAGTGAAAAATAAGTTGTTGAGAATGAACCATGCTTGTGACCTTTGAATATTGTATGGACACTATTCTCACCACTGCTAGGACTTTTCCCAGTTTCAAATGGCCCTAGCTAACCTTAGACAACATGCCCTTGAATCTGAGATCACTCTGGTTGAAGAAGTACAACCCCCACCTCCTTCTTTAGACACCATGTCCATCTACATGATGTCCAGTTCCATAGACCCTCTTATCTCCCTGATCACCAATAGTCCATCAAATCTGTCTCATCGCTGATTTTGCAATGGCAAGGAGATACTTGAAGCCTTAACCACTCTAGAATACCCTTGGGATGACATGCACCACTGCTTGTTCTTCCTCCCCAAATAACTTGCGTCGCAATCTGACTAGTTTTCGATTGAAACAATGGATTTCATTCATGGGAAAGTCGACTGGTTCAAAAATCCCATTCCAGCACCATATGCCTTCAAAGAAGGGAACATGACCAACATCTTTCCAACCATTAAAATCAACATCTCAACCAATCCTGAGGTTGTTGAGGAAATCATGCTTGAGGCATTCTGCTCCTTGGAAGAAGTTGCTTCCTACAAAGCGCTCTTCCAAGAATTTTGCGACATATTCACCTGGTCCTACACTGAAATGCCCGGATTGGATCCATCCATCATTGAGAACCACATCGACACATGGCCTGATGTGGTCCCCATGCACCAAAAGAAATGGCCAATCCATCCCTCCAAAGTTGCCGCGATCAAAGATGAAATTGAGAAGCTGCCTACAGTTGGCTTCATTTACCCCATTTCTTACACAACATGGGTTATAAATCATGTTCTCATGAATAAAAGGTAGGGTAACATCCGCATTTGCATAGACTTCCATGATCTGAATTGGATATGTCCCAAAGACAAATTCCCAACACCCTTCATCGATCAGATCATCGATGCGTGCACTAGACATGAGTCATTTTCCTTCATGGATGGATTTTTCGGATACAACCAAATTCAGATTCGGAAAGAATATCGTTACAAGACTGCATTTACAACACCATGGAGAAAATTCACATATCGAGTAATGCCCTTTGGTCTAAAGAACACTGGAGCCACCTTCCAGCGTGCCATGACATATTGTTTCCATGAACTAATCCACATCATATTGGTCTACCTGGATGACCTTACTGTTTGATCACGAAAACGAGCACAACATATAGACGACTTGTGGCAAGTCTTTTTGCAATTTTGCAAGTACAAAATTCACTTGAATCCCCTAAAGTACATTTTTTGTGTCCCAGTAGGCCATTTTCTCGGGTTCATCATATCCCACAAAGGGATAATGGTTGACCCTCTCAAAGTTCAAGCTATCCTTGATCTCCCTGTACCAAAGTATGCAACAAAAACCCATAGATTCATATGCCTACTTAGCACCAAGATCCCCTTTGTTTGGGATCAACAAGCACAAGAATCATTTGATGCACTCAAACAAGCCCTGGATTCCGTACCATTACTCTCGGCACTAGACTTCACCTGAGACTTCATTCTTTATGTATTGACCTTGGAAAATTCCATTGCTAGAGTCTTGGTCCAGGAAGATGATGCTCGTCAGGAGCATGTTATTTATTATGTCACCCAGAAACTGACAGGTCCCCCACTACGATATTCACCTGAGGAGAAAATGTCCCTCACCATTGTTTTCTCAATCCAGAAGCTATGCCACTACATCATTTCAAACCATACCCGTGTATTGGATGATTCCAACCCAATGCGGTACCTCTTAAGTCGTTTCCTTCTACAAGGCCGCACGGCCAAGTGGGTATTCATCCTCTAATAATTTGACTTAGAGTTTGTTTCCCCGAAAAGGACAAAGGAACTTGTGCTGGCCGCACTCATGACTGATCTGCTCCCATTGACCACATCACCACCACCCAAGGATGACCTCCCTGATGATTTCCTATTCATCATATCCATGGAAGACCCATGGTATGGGGGCATCCTCCTATATTTACGCACACAAAAGTTTGCAGCCCACTTAAACTGTGAAGACAGGAGAGGAATCTGACATAAAGCCGCTTGCCATCTTCTGATTGGAGATGTTTTATATTGTTGAGGCATTGATACCATCCTACATCATTGCCTCACCTGTGACAAGGCTGAGATAGTCCTCAACGAATGCCATAATGGAGCCTATGGTGGCCACTTTTCAAGTCTGGAAACCTCCCAGAAGATTCTACATGCCAGCTAATTCTGGCCTTCCATCTTTGCTGATTGTATAGAGGCAGTCAAACACTACCATAGTTTTTAGCTCTTTTCCCCAAAGGAAAGAAACCCCCCTACACCATTACACCCCGTAGTCATAGTCGGTCCATTCTGCAAATGGGAAATTGACTTCACAATAATCAACCCTACCTCGGCCAACAGTCATAAATACACCATTATGGCAGTTGATTACTTCACTAAGCGGGTTGAGGCCATGCCAACGTTTGATTGCAAAAGTGAGACGACAGCATGTTTCTTCTTTAACCACATCATTTCACGATTTGGTGTTCCCAAACAGTTGGTCTTAGACCATGGTAAACACTTTGAAGACATTGTTTAGACTAATATTTCAACCATGTTGAAATTCAAACACTAATACTCATTTTCCTACTACCCCCAGGGAAATGGCCAAGTTGAAGCAGTCAACAAAATCATCAAAACAATGCTCCAAAGGATGGAAGGAAACCATAAAACCAACTGGAACCACATGTTTTCCACTCTATGGGCTTACCGCACATCCATAAAAACTACAACCGGTTTCACCCCTTTCCTCCTAGTACATGACATTGAATCAGTACTCCCTATAGAGTGTCAAATCCCATCACTCTGCCTCGCAATAGAACTCCTTCGTGACACTTTGCCTTTATAAGAACAACTCCTCTAACTTGAGCAAACAATAGAAGACCGTCAGGCTTCCCTACAAGCCATTGAAGCAGAAAAAACATGGTCAAAATCCTATTACAACTCCCATTTCCACCCCCACACCTTTATAAAAGGCGATATGGTTCTGGTTTATGACCAACCCAATGATAAGTTGGGCAAAGGAAAGTTTGAATCAATGTGGTACGACCCATATGTCGTCCACCGTCATCTTGAAAAAGGGGCATACATTCTTATTAACTCCGATGGATAACTCTTGGAGAACCCCCGTAATGGGCTCTACCTCAAGATATTTTATGCCTAACATCACCAATGAGTTGCTTAGTTTTTCTTTTTTGTTTTGCAACGTTTCTTCCACAAATCAGAAACCCCCCTTCAGTAATAGTTCTACACACAAGGGTAGAAAACTGGAGGAGGAGGTCACACATTAGCACATGCACACAGTATGTCACATTGATATAGCTACCACCATCCTAGCATACCATCAAGTCCCTATATCTATCTTGGAATTCCATTCCTCTCCATATCTCCTCGGTTACACAATGCTCCCGGGTCGAGAAATGACCTTTAGACTGCCTCCCTCTCGATTGATTCCTTGAGCCATTACCCATAGTATCTAGACCTGTAGTTACATCACATCAGCCTACCAAAACTTATGTGGGGTTCTAGACCACATCTCAGAAGGCACATCATTTTATTATTTCAGCATATAACTATCAAATTTGTCCACCATAGCTTACGTGGGTTCTCGGATCATTTTCGAGAGGGCTGATCATTTCTTTCACATGCATTTGGCATATAAGTGCCTCCATAATTGCACTCACATAATATGTAGCTCAGTCCATCCATATGTACCCCATTCCATCCAACACAACTCACATAGGACTCTCCTGAACTCTGTTTGAGAGCCACCTCAGTTTGTTTGCCTCTACCACACCGACTCACATGCCTCTGCCGCGATCTATTCCGTGTCTGTATTGGTATGTTCAAAAGCCACTTGCTCCATCCATACTGCACGAATGACCTTTGGACCAATTTCCATAGTCCCAGAAGGGGGGCACCATCAATTCCCCCTCGATCGGTTGACATAATGGAGTTTATGTTAAGCTATTTTCTTACTCCTAAAAGAATGAAAAGATTGTCGAGTGCATTTGCTTCTTCTCCCACTTGTTAAAGTATCGGAAAGGGTGTTTACATAGCTTCATTTATCTCCTTTTGCGAACCATGTAGACTACCATATGAAAAGGACCACCTTGGCACATTCAATCCAAGACCATTCCCCTTTGCATCCTTTTATGCTTTCTCAGGAAGAGGGGCTGAACTTTATGAAAAATCTCACCATGGGTTATCGTTAAGCTCTTTTTTATATTTCTCATCAAGAAAATATCATCGAGAAAACTTGGTTTGTTCATGCTTGTAAAATTATTTGAATGGTCGTCTAGTCAGTACAGGTTTAACCTTTTCTATCCTAATTGGACTACCAATGGTAAAGAAGTCTCCCATCCCCCAAAGGATGGGTGAGCTCTCCTATGTACACTTTTAACCTTTTTCGAGCACAGGAGACTATCAATGAAAAAGAGACCCCACTGGAGTCCCCTTCATGCTTTCAGAGTCTCTAAAATTGAAAGCACCATCAAGCATTCACTTTCTTGGGCTTGCTAAAAATCCACGAGATCATACTACAATGGTGTCTTTAGACACCACCCCACATATAACAGTTCGGTAGTATTCCCACTTTGGGTCGCCTTTGTTTAGAGTATTCTGCGATGTGTCTTCCTTGGATCCGAACAATACCAAAAGTGTCTACCTTCCCCAAGTATTTCCCATCTGCAGTTACATCCTTGGTATTACAGCTATGATCCCTTTCCCATGAGTTAGTTTCATTTGCTACCTGGTCCGCCCTGCCATCATGCTCTAAAAAAAGGAAGTTTGAGTCCCTCATGATTCCCTACCCCTGTTCCACTCCCCCCCCCATTCAGTGGGTTAGTCCTTAGATTGTCTCACATCTTTCGATTATCTCCCTCGCGCTTCTGGTCAAGGAAACACCATTTCCTTGGTCAGTTACAGGTCTCCCTCTATCGACAACAACACATGTATTCCATAGGATAGACCCAGAGGTCCCTGTATTCTTGTTTCATTAACCTCATTGATGAGTTCCTTAGACCACTTGAGATGAGTCCTCAGTGCCTCTCGGGATGGTTGTGTCTCACGTGCTCGACTATAGCTACATCATCGTATCATTGATATTTGTACAGGGTATTGGTCCGTATAGTATTTGTTCGAAGACCCCGGATGTCACCTGGCTCTAACACGTTGATGAGTCCATTGAGGGACCCAAACATGTTCATGTCCCTTATTGTTTCTGGGTTGCATTGGAGATAGTGTTCAGAAGCCCCAATAGTGCTTCTATATATATTTTTGATTGATGCAGCATATTTGTACCATAGAGACTCTAACTCTCCGTTAGTGAGTCCCTACAACTATGTACCATTCCAAATCTAGAAGACCATCAGTCATGAAGATATATAATTCCATGGGTCCAATGTAGCAGTTCTTCAGATCAGTATTGTATTCAGCCTCTTATTGAGGCAACCACTATTGTAACAACAGTTGTACATGATCAACTCTTGCATTGTAGAGCTTAGATAACATTATTATTTTGACATCATTACGAGCATGGGGATGCCCACCTCATCCATATACATGTCGCACATTATTTGTATCTCGCGCATTGATGGAAACCATATTAATACAAAAAACAAAACCCACCATGCCCCAGCCTAGGAAGCACCACCTTTCCCCACAAAATCCTATGATGTCCATCGGCCATACGATGAGCTCCTGCCCTCACACATCAAGGGGCAATCTGTTAACCCAAAAAATCCCTCGATGAGCTCTACATGACCTACACTACCCAAAGACATCTATTTCATTATCCTCATTGACCCCCACACCCTTGCAAAGGCTAAAAAACATAAAAAGGTGCTTAAAAACCCCTAAAAAGAGCCAAAATATCTCTCGTAGGGGCTAAAAGCCCCAAAAAGGGGCTAAAACCCCCAAAAAGGGGCTAAAACCCCTCAAAGGAGCTTAAAATCCCCAAAGGAGCTAAGAAATGGGTGAAAGGGGCTTAAATCCCTAAAAAGGGGCTAAATCCTTGACCAAGGGCTTAAAACCCTAAAAGCTCAAGAAAAAACTATAAATACATGGGTGGGGGTCACTCTCAATGGATTCCTTCTCTCCCTACTATTACTCTGCCCACGTGATTTCCTTGAGATCCACATCTCTCAAGCCATTCACCCCTCTCCT
>LPNX010528700.1:0-11311 GCA_001517045.1 Pseudotsuga menziesii
AACTTAGGTATGTAAAACTATTAAAGTAAAACATTTTTAAATTATTAGATTAAACTATTTCTTAAGGCAGGTATAAGCAACTTTGTTGCTAATTTCACTTGTTTATTTATATAATAATAATAAAAATATTCTTTAAACATTATTTTTAATAATTTAAGAAATATTTACCATAACAAAAAATTAAGTAACTTCTTTTTAAATTAACGAGGTGTAATAGAGTTTTTTAAAATAAAAATAGTAAATATGACTTAGTGTGAAGTTTCTCCTATAAACCAAATTAATAGAATGTAACAGAGTTATAAACCAAATTATTAAGATGTAGTAGTGTTTTAAAATAAAAATAGTAAACCAAGTTTTTCCTATAAACCAAATTAGTGGAGATAGCATAGAAAGGGAGGAGTGGTGGAATATCGAAAAGGAGTAACCTACTTAACTGACCATTTGCACTGATCGGATGATCTGGCTCGTGTGAGTGGTCACATTCGACGTTGCTGGCTATACAATCGATGCAAATGGTCGGGTAAGTAGGTTACTCCTATCAAAAAATGATCGATGAGATGAATATGCGTAACTCGTCCTTTTTCTTTTAATGTGTTGAAATATGTTTTAAAATATAATTTCATTTTATTCTTTTAATACATCTTTTTATACTAACAAGGGAGAAGGGGGATTTGCATAAAAAACAATTCATCCTTTGAACTAGGTTTTTTGAAAATGCAAAATGCAAAAGATTGCTCACGATTATGAAAATGAATGATGAAAAGCGTTAAACCATTTCCATTTCATCCTATATATATTGTTGGTTGGATTACCCTTATACATTCTTTAATATTGTTGGATTACCCTTATACTTTCCTCGATATTAATGTATTATTTTTTTATCAACAATTATGACAATATTGGGCAAACTTGTCATGTTAGATTACCTTATGAAAAGAAGACACTTGCTTTGAATTTGGGGATATATTTTTCTTTTTTAAGACAGTTCGTGACATTGAAACATTCATTAACACCAGCATAGATTTTTTTTAAACGGATTTAGCAAGCGTCTAGATGGGTCAAATTTGTTAAGATGCATTCATGTTTTTAAAGTGTAAATGTTGAGGAAGCGTTTTAATTATATAATTTGTGTTTTTTTTTTATTCATATGCCATTGTAAATATTTTAACTCTTATTTGAGCCGACATGTTATTATTTTATAATTTTTTTTTGAAGGACACGTGTTAACTCTAGGATGAGCACAAAAGGACTTACACATCTCTAATTGATCTAATTTGTGTTTTTTTATATATAAGTCGGTGTAAATGTTTTAACTCTAATTTGAGCCGACATGCTATTATTTATAATATTTTATTATTTTTTAAAAAGGATACGTGTCAACTCTAGGATGAACACGAAAGGAGTTACACATCCCCCCCTACTGGGTTGTAGAATGTGCATCTTCGGCACAACAATTCGATAGAATAATTTCCAATGAGGTTAGAAAAAGATAAAAAGGTTTAAAGCGATGGATATATTAAATCTTGAAACATCACCCTATTTTTATTATTTAAGAGAGGCTATAAACATGAAATAAAAGAGGAGATCCAAAACACAATTAGATGATCATGAAAACTTGTTTTTTGTTAATTAGTTGCTGCCCTTTACAATATTTTGAAAAATTATTTAACCACACCAATATATAGATAGGCCCACAGTCCCATCCATGATCGAGTTAGAGAAATTAATACGAAAGGGCTTATTGTAATAGTAGGGGTAATACCTTTTTAAATATAGGCTAATACTAGCAATTGCTGTAAGTAGGTGCAAATTGAAGGCCTCAGTCTGTTATTAAAAGATGCAAAGGAAGATGGTAAAATCAGGGACATAAAAATTTCTACATCGCTTGCCCTTACTCACCTTCTCTTCGTCGATGATGTTGTACTTTTTGATCTTGGAAATCTAGAGGAGTGGATAGCCTTTGAGGTGATTCTTGAGACTTTTTGTTCTGCTTCTGGCATGAGCATTAGCATGGATAAGTCTGGTTTCCTTTTCAATGAAGTGGAGGGGGGTGTACTCAGTAGCATTCTCCTTTTCCTACCTTATAATGCAAATCCCATTCATATGGGTTTTAAGTACCTGGGGTACTTTATCAAACCTTTAGGCTATGGGGTGAAGGACTGGCTCTAGCTGTTGAGGAGATTTGAAAAAAGAATTGGAAACTGGGCATTTAAACTTCTTTCTCTTGGAGGAAGACTTGTCCTCATTCGTGTTGTTCTATCAAGCTTACTAGTCTGCTGGTTTTCCTTGGCTCCGATCCTGGTTTCTCTTCTCAATAAGATGAGGCGGAGGATCTTCTCTTTTTTGTGGGGCTCTCGTAAGAACATAACTCATTTCCATCTAGTAGATTGGCAGACCCTGGTCATGCCTCTCGTGTTTAGGGGTTGGGGCATAAAAAAATTGTCTTGATTCAACATTTCATTAAGACTCAATAATATTTGGAAGGCTCTTAAAGGTTCTAGTATTTGACATCAAGTCATCTCGACAAAGTACCTGAAGGATCGGCCTCTGGATGTGTGGCTTAGAAAAAATAATTTCTTGCTCAGAGGGGCTTTTATTTTCTGGAATGGTTTTATTAAGACCATCCCTTGGCTGGGTAAATGCTTAAGCTGGAAGGTGGGCAATGCCCAGGATATTGTTGTTGTTTCTGACCCAGTAATTGGCCCCCTCGTCCTGCCTCTTTTTTTACCAAGATTTCAGGAGCTACCTTCGTGACTATGGTATCCTGACTCTTCCGCATGCTCGAAATCCCTTTGTGGATGCTCAGTCCTATTGGTTATCTGTCGATGATTTCGAGTTGGGAGGTGAATGGAGATCAGCATGGGAGACTTATATTGCGGGGTTACAAAAAGGTGGTATTTGTTTGGTTCAGGAACCTGACTCTTTGATTTGGTCCTATAACAAAAAGACTGGGAGGGTGACTGCAACCCTTGTTTATGATTTGATCGCAAACTCTCATATGACCTCATGTGAGAATAAATTAATGAATGGGTTGTGGGACCTGTGCTTCCCTCTGAAGATAAAATGCTTTGTCTGGATGGCATTAAAAAATCGAATCCTGACCTGGGATAACCTGGTGGGAAGAGGTTGGCATGGCCTTGGTAGATGTGTGTTGTGTTTCTTGGGAGAGGATTTAGTTCACCATATATTTGTGGAGTGTGATGTCACCAAGTGTATTTTTGCAGCTCTAGGGAACTTACACCATTGTAAGCTGCATGTTTCAGATGCTTCCTTAGCGGATTTTCGGTGTCTTGGGCAAGTCTCAATTCCCATCACCATTATACTCTTTTCTTTGTTTTCTAGTGCATTTGGAATGCATGTAATAAGGCCATATTTGAAGAAAAAAGAATATCTCCTGGTGTACTTACCTGTAAGGTAAGTCAGCTTATCCTCAGATTCCCAGTCCTGGAAAGAAGAATTAAAATCTGGATAATTAGGCCTGCCCCAGTATTAGCATATCCGATCGATTTTTTCAATGGTGCTGCAACAAAGGAAATGGGAGGGGCTAGAGTATATATAGAAATCAGCCATGTTCACTCCTTTCACATCAAGCTGGGGTGTGGTCCGAGTACAAACATGAGGGCTGAACTACTGGCCCTATGGTCTCTTCTATATTGAGCAAAAATAATGGGTCTCCCCTCTCTAAATATTTTTGGAGATTCATTAGTGATCATCAACTGGGAAAATGGAAAGGCAGCCTTGGCTTGTCTTTCTTTAGATAACTGGTGCGAGGCCATTAGACAAATGATGCAAAATTTTCTCAACCTAGACTTGCAACATGTATACAAAGAGCACAATCAGAGTGCAGATGGCTTCTCCAAAGAGGCCCTGATTTTGGACTCAGGATTTTGTCTTATCTCTGAGTTTTACGATGATTCTGTTGTTTAGTATGGGGAATTCAAACTCTTTTATATGGTAGTGAACTAGTACTAGACACCATGTTGTTTGCAGAACTCTATAAATTCATGTGAATCATATTCACTTCCACCATTTGACCTGGGAACTTTGATGGATTTACCATACTGGTTTTCAATCAATGCTTTGAATTCTTTAAACTTGCAGAAGGTATATGATTTGTTGCTGAGAAAGTAGACTCAACTTTCTTGCTATAGTCAGAAAATAAAAGCTACCTTTTATGGATTGGGCTTGCATGGTCCACATAGATATGTATGAACTAAATCAAGGTGTTATTTGGCTCGAGATAATGAAGTTGGGAATTTTTCCCTTTGATGTTTCCCTAAGATACAATCTTCACAAGTATTATATTGTTCATTCATGATTGATAACCCCTTGACCATGGATTGTTTTTACAGAAGATTGAGACTCTGGAAGGGTAGATGACCAAAAATACAGTACCAGAACCAGGTTTCATCTAGACTAGAGATAATATGTGCATATGACTGTGATAGGATATAAATTTTGAGACTAAGAGGGAATATTCTATTCTTGGTCATTTCTACTTTGGCTAAGAGTGTTCTACTGGGGTATTTATCGTAGATGGTTTAATAAGTATCAATAAACCTGACATCATACTTGTTTTGAATAAGTTGTCCCACACTGATAAGATTTACTTTTAGATTAGGAAAATAGAATACATCATGTATAAAATTCTTCTTATTTTGTTATGTAAGAACATGAACAATTCCTTTTCCTTGAGCATGAACTAGATAATGATCACCCGCCTAGCTTTATTTTTGTATTGACAGAGGAATCTAAGCTCTAAAATAACAATTTGTTACCTGTCATATGATTATTGCATCCATTTTCCAGCAACCATACATCTGATTGATACCCCTCTTCAGTTGCTTGACATTAGAAGAACATGACTTCTGGTGAGCCTTCTTCAACATTGGAGACATGGGCTCTACCACTATTCTGGTATTCTTGCTTCTTTCTACATTCTCATTCATAATGGCCATACTTCTTATAGTATTTGCAATGGATGTTGGACTTATTTGTCCATCTATTTCCTCTTTCCCTCTAACTTTGAGAGTGATATGAATGCTCATGAATAGTTCTATCCTCCATAGAATGAGAACCTATGCCTCGTCTTCCTTGTCCTCTAACTCGTATTCCTCTACCTCTACTAAGGGAAGCTTAAGTGTCGAATGCATTTGTCAAAGACTCTTCTTCTTGATTGAGTCGAGATTCATGGGATAGAAGGGAACCCCTTATCTCTTCTAGGGTGAACTGAGAAATATATTTAGATTCTTCTATAGTAGTAACAACCATGGAAAATGTCTTGGTGAGACATTTGAGAATATTTTGGAAAACCAATATTTGTTCCATAACTTCGCCATAGGTTTGGAACTGAGTCACAATTCCTGGAACCCGAGTCATAAACTGATCTACAGTTTCAGTTTCCTTCATTTTAAGAATTTAAAATTGGAGTTAAAAAGTTTGGAGTCTTACCGTTTTGACTCTCTCAGTTCCTTTGAATGCAGATGCGAGGAGATTCCAAGATTGATTCACAGTGGTGGCTCCTGAGATACACAAAAAAATGGACTCCTCAATGCAACTCTTGATCAACCATTTTACAGTTACATTTCTCTCTCTACGGGCTTCAAGTGCATTCTTATGAGCATTAGACATAGCATCCACAGTGGTTGCATCTGGTTATGTGAACTCTGTTTCAACCATGTCCAAAAATTTATTGAGCTAGAGAAACGTTTGCATCTTGATTGACCAGAATTCATAGTTGGTTCTAGACAACATTGGTCTGGATATTTGCTTCATATTTGAGCTGCTTAAGCTGGCAGTAGCCATTTTCTTATGATTGCCTACATGATCAAACTAGATATGGAGAGAAGATCTAGTATTTACTCAGTGCCACAACTTCTAGAGCTAGCATAGGGAGACACAGGGTGTGACACTCAAAAAACATGTAAGTGAATAGTGATTGTTGCACCTTTCCTTAATAGTTTATGCGTCAGTGCTGCACTTTTCCTTAACAATAGGTGTGACATTGCCTCACTTCTCCTTAACAATAGGTGGGTCAGTGCCTCACTTTTCCTTAACAAAAGTTGGGGTAGTGCCTCACTCTTCCTTAATAATAGGTGGGTCAATGCCTCAATTTTTCTTAATAAAAGGTGGGGCACTTGAAGTATATCATAGTTCCCGATAGTCTAGGATGAAACATCGCTCCATCAAGGTAAAAATAAAATATATGTTGGCTCTTCATTTTGTGAAGAAAACTTCATGATGATGTGTTCATGACCATCTTGACCAACAACCTCCAATGGATGTCATATCATATCTATGTGCTTCCCCCTTTGTGAAAAGGATTACCAAAGCATATTTACGAGACTTGGATCAAATTCGATCTGATACCATGATAAAGTTTAACATAAGAGAAAAAAAAGAAAGGACGAAACACATGTGGGAAGATTTATTTTCTTCTCACTATTACTTGCAAATACTTATAGAAAAATAAATACAATGTAGCGGTTGATAAGATCAAACCATCATAAACGCTAACTAACTAGAAATGGCCAAAGTGGACCAAAAGCCTAAATCAACAAACAACTCAACTACTTAACTATTTATTGAAGCAGTGGATAATATGTGGCCAGTGAGATTACACTCTCTAACAAATTAGTGGGGATAACATAGAAAGGGAGGAGTGGAGGAATATTGAAAAGTGATCCATGAGATTGAATATGTATGTAAGGCGTTTATTTTATTCTTTTCATTCACTAAAGAGGTTAAATATTATGTAAAAACACGTAAAGTAATATACGATATAATTTGATGTGTTGAAATATATTTTAAACTATAATTTCATTTTATTTTCTTTATACATCTTTTTATACTAACAAGGGAGAGTTGCATAAAAATCAATCCATGCTTTGAAATTAAGTGTTTTGAAACTTCAAAATGCACAATATCACTTAAGATAATGAGAATGAATGATGAAAAATCTATAACCATTTCCATTTCATCCTATATTTTTGTCAAGTAGCATGCAATGATCTATAAAATATCTATATTTAACTGGTAAAATTATATAAGAAACCTCACCATTTGAAATATCTATAGAATCTGGATCACAATCTATATCAACTGATAAAATTGTTGTATTACCCTTATACATTCCTCCATAGCAATGTATTATTTCTTTTTATCAACAATTATGACAATATTGGGAAAACTTGTCATGTATCTAAGCCCGTGAAAAGAAGATACTTGCTTTTCATGTCAAGAGTGACCCTATCACACCCATCATATACGTGAAAACTTTAGTTTGATAAAGAAATTGGGGATATATTTCTCCTCTTTAAGTCAGTCCGTGCCATTAAGACATTCATTAACACAATTCGACAACTTGATAGAAACATTTCCCATGCGTTTAGAAAAAGATATAGATAAGTTTAAAGCGACAGATATATTAAATCTTGAAACATTGCCCTATTTTTTTAAATTTAAGGGTGGCTATAAACATGAAATAAAAGAGGAGATACAAAGCATAATGAGACGATAATGAAAACTTGTTTTTTATACCTGCCTCCAGCTGGTATATTGTAATCGTTCGATTTCAAACCGCGTTGACTTTGGTATTAGCTGGTGCATATCGGTGCATATTTAAAAGATTAAAATCTCTATTCCAAAGTTTAACTTTGTAACATGAAAAATAGCAATTTTTAAATTTATTAAAATCGTATTTATTTGTGTTGCTATTGGGTAAGCAGGATGATGTCATCCTCGAAGTTTGATATCTGGATTTGGGTCGACATGTCGTAACAATGACATCATATGTAAATTTTCTGGACCGTTGATTACTGGACTTTGCAACCTCCGCTTTCATCCTGGTCGTTAATCCATCATCTAATCTGTGCCATGCATTGTCTGTTCATCGAACTCCGCTCTATTCCCAATCGTTGATTCAACTGTTACACATATATGCGAACTTGGAGTCAGCTCAACGGAATTTGATTCGAGCCGATTCGGATTCCGAATTTGTTCTGCCATTTGCGTTTAAATGCGAGACCTACAAGCATGATGGCTTCTGAGGATCCCACTGTTGCAACATCAACTGCCTGCTCTCCATCTTCAACTTCAGCATGGAGCAATCGAGCTATCATATTCACACATCGATTCTGTTGGAACAACATGATCAATCATTCATACATTTTAGAAAGAAATTAATATTATCCAGCGCTATAAGTTACATCAATCTTCCTGGAAGCATGGGGATTCGATCTGCTAACCTGCAAATCTGTAGTGACTGGATATTCATCCATATCTACATAGTTTTTATTAATGGCAGACATCATGAGCTTATCGCATTCGGGCTCCATCCATGTAGTAACAAAGGAAGCCAGATTGAGTCTAGGATTCCCATCCAACATCAATTCATCATTAATGATCTGGTAAGCAGCATCCTTAGGAATGGACTTTTTTGGCATTCGGTACCTGTCCAGAGTACATGAACCAACATTAGCAGCCGGTTGTATGCAGATCTCAATTTTGAGCACCTATAATAACAGTCAAAGGTTTTATGGAAAATATTGGATCCATTATAGCTCTCAAATTTGAGTACCCATATACATCAAAATCTCAAAGACCAGTGAAAGAGACGTAATAACAGTGATTTTTTTGTATCTTTTGGTTGGATTTGGGACTTCGTGAGGCATAATCCTTTTGGAAATGGATTCTGGATCAGTAACAGAAAACTTCCATGGATTAACAGTCAAACACTGCTCATGAGAATCACGAGAATGAACAGTGTCCATTAAAGAGTACAACTCAGGTGTATGAGTGTCATCTTCATCCGACGGAGCTGCATTGGTCTTTGACCTGTATGCATTCGGATAATCGGATTAACCAGTAGCTCTCAGTACTCTTCATTTATTTTAAGGATCAATACTTCAAAAATTATTCACCTAGCTTGAGGTTTATGCACGTCGATGCGCTGGGAGGCAGAGGGTTCTTCCCAAATGACGATGCTTCTTGGCGCTTGATTATTTTGTGAGATATTTTCTCCTTGCAGTAGTTTCTGTTTGAAACAGTAAGCAATTAATGGCTTCATAGTTCAATTGAAAGCAATATTTTAGGTTTGTAAAATAAAGTACAAAGGAGAAGCACTTCTTAGCTTTGGAAAAAAAAAATTACGAGCCCGATATCACCTGTACTCGGGACAAGAAGCCGCGTGCGTTATCAGCTATGTAGAATTGCAGAGCAAATTTCGACTTCTCACGACCCTAAAGCAGATAAATGATTCCTCTCAATGGCGTTAACAGATGTTCTTGAAACTAATTCCATTTAGATTTCGTGAAACTAATTCCATTAAGATTTTGTGAAATTTTAAAAGTTTGAAAATTTCGACTTGCGCCAAATCTTTATTTAATATTTCCATGTTAACAGAAAGAATTTGTTCTTTTCACAAAAAACCGAGAAGATTTTCGCTAAATTGCTTTATATTTTGAAGAAATGAAGATTTTGCTCAAAAAACTTGTTCAAATTTTGTGCAGTGCTGTAAAGGTTGGAGCGTTGAAGCAAATGTGGTGAGTGGAGCAAAACGTATTTATATCCTGATAAAAAATTGCTGCCTGAAAACATATATGTGGTACCAAACGCTTTACCTTGTGTGGACATTCCTTGTAATAAGTGCCAAAAAATACTCTACTTCCCTTTGTACCGAAGTTTGCCTGGCACGATAACTCGAGCGAGGTGAATTTTAACCTGGAAATCAAATGCTCTTCCTGCTTCAACTTCAAATAGGTTAGCTTAAAGAACACGTCACATTCCAACGTACAAATCATCGAAATTTCAATAGCTCTAGGAAAATTATATACAAAGTATGGTTGAATCCAGTGTTGTTGACGAACACCTGTTAATGATGAATAACCTGCAGAGGTTGTAGAATGCATGACAAACAAGTAAAATCAAGACAGCTGAGACAATTGCACCATTTCCAAATAGTTTTTGAGATTGTATAAATAGTTATGAGAGTGAAATTTATCATTAAATAAATCTAAGACTGCAAAAAATCATGAGGTTTAAATTACCTTAATATTACTAGGCTGTTGCAGCTGCACAGAATTCTCAAAGGATCTTAACGCATAGGGTTTGCAGCTAACTGAATCTAATTATAACATAAACATGGCTTAGCATTTACAGTACTGGACAAGTTAATGGAGGCTAGAATATTTGAACCTTGAGCGTGACGCGCCGCAGAGGCTGGTTCAGAAGGATTCCAGAACGAGCGCCTCGGCCTCGCGATCACCTTCATCGTCAGCGCCGCTTTGTTGATCTTGATCAACATCATGGACATGAACGTTCTGATTGCCGCGGTTAGCCATTGCTACAGAGGAAGCTATCGATCTTGTTTCACCACTCATACTGTCCTGCCCATGATTGTTATATGGATCCTCTGGAGGCATCATGGCTGCGGCAATAATATTATAATGATTCAGTGATCCTCGCTCGTTCGACAGTTACAGTAGCCTCCAAGAACCCCAAAAGGCCGATAAAATCACAGGGAAACGAACTAGCAATGCTTCCCTACTGGCCATTAATGGCGATTTTTTTGTAAGTTGCAGAGCTTTTGCAGAAATCGGAGGTTGCTAATCCCAGGGGCTGAGACCCTGGAAACACATGAGTTGTGGGCCGGTGGTGGGTCATGGTCAGTCCTTGTGGGTTGTTCGACACATGTGTTATGGAAGACACGTGTAGGCGACGGAGGCTCATTACTTTTGCCTATAGCTTTCGTGAGCGACACCTAAATGGGAGTCTTCGGTCGCTTGATTGAATGGTCTGTGTGTAATTCGGTGTCCAAGATATGAGCTAAGCGGTGTGAATGTGTTATGAACTTTTTACACTTCATGTGTTATGTTCACTTTATTTTATCTTTTCTCATACGATTTTAATATTTATGATTTCAAGATTTGTGAACATGATTAATATTTTGACCGTATTATTAATAATATTTTAATTAAAATATCATATAATTTTATCTTTATAATAATTACAACTTTTATTCTAATTTACATTATGTTTCATATTATTTTAAAAATATTTTAATTTTCAATTATTTTATTTTAAATAATAAAATTTAACTTAATATTTAAAAAAATTAACAATTTATACATGTAATCACTCTGAATAATATATATTAACCTAGTCATGAGTGTTATTATATACAAATATAAATATGTTCAATTTCTTTAAAAAATAATTATTTGTGATTTATCTATTTAATTAAAATCACACTAATCATAAATAAATAATAGATTTATCAAACCTATTAATTTGTTCAATATGAATAGGTTAA
>LPNX010528729.1:1451-15238 GCA_001517045.1 Pseudotsuga menziesii
ATCTTTGTACGGGCTAAAGCAAGCTCCTAGAGCTTGGTACTCCAGGATAGATGAGTATCTGACATCGATGGGATTTCAGAAGAGTGAGGCGGATCCCAATCTTTACTTCATTGTGGTTGGGGGGGAGTCGCTCATTCTTTTGTTGTATGTTGATGATCTGTTCATCACAGGTGCTGAGCGTCTCATTGCACACATCAAGAGAGACTTAGCTTCGGAGTATGAGATGACCGATATTGGGCTGATGCACTATTATTTGGGGATGGAGGTTTGGCAGGAGCCTGGGCATATTTTCCTTGGGCAGGGAAAGTATGCAGCTGATATTCTGAGGAGATTCCAGATGGAGGACTGCAGGCCTATGTCTACACCTATGATTACCAACTGGAAGCAACTCCATGCTTCCGAGGGCAAGTTGGTAGATCCTACTGTATATCGTCAGCTTATTGGGTCGTTGATGTATCTGGTCAACACCAGGCCAGATTTGTGCTTTGCGGTGAACACTCTTAGCCAGTTCATGGTTGAGCCTAGGAGTGTGCACTGGACCGCTGCAAAGCACATTTTGAGATATCTTGCAGGGACAGTGGACTATGGTTTGGACTACAGGGGTTCGGATGGAGTTGGCTTGGTTGGGTTTACGGATTCAGACTGGGCAGGTTGCGTGTGGGACCGGAAGAGCACTTCCGGTTGTTGTTTCAGTTTGGGCTCGGTAGCAGTGTCGTGGTTCAGCCAGAAACAGAGATCCGTTGCATTGAGTACTGCCGAGGCTGAGTACATGGCAGCCAGTTAGGCTACTTGTGAAGCACTGTGGCTTCGCAAGCTTTTGGTAGATTTGTTTGATCAGGAGCTTAGGCCTACGGCGATCTACTGCGACAATCAGAGTTGCATTAAGCTCTCTGAGAATCCAGTGTTCCATGACAGGTCAAAGCACATAGAGATCAGATACCATTTCATCCGAGATTACGTTCAGAGAGGGGCAGTTGAGCTTCGGAATATTTCCACTGATGAGCAGGTAGCTGACATCTTGACGAAGTCTTTGGGGAGGGGTAAGTTCGTCTTCTTCAGAGATAAGTTGGGAGTGGTACGGAACACCTTCCTCGGTAAGAGGGAGTGTTGATTTTTGTACCTAGGCAGATGTTCCCTAGGTGACTTAAATTTTGCCTAAAGTCACTTTAAGAGGGAAAAAGGTGACCCTCACATTAAAAGTCACTTAATGAGACTTTATAACAATAAAGTCACTTTTTGTTAAATTTAAGTGGGTGAGTGATTTTATTTATGAGAAATAAATAAAAGTGATTTTCACTCTCAATCAATCTCATCCATTGGATTGATTCTTTCTCCACCATTGGATTAAGAAACTCACCTAGGGCAAACAAAAAGCATGAGGGAGGCAAAAGGACTTCACTTGTTCATTTTTCAGGAGAAGAGAAGAGCTGAGTGAGAGGAGGTCGAGTTGCTGAAGGAGGTCACGATTTTCCAGAAGAAGAAGAGAGACTGCTACACAGAAATCGAGAGACATTAATGCACAGAAATCGAGGTGCTTCATCTTCATTTATTGCTGGTGTTTTTGCACAGGAATCGAGGGAAGTAAGGCCTGCATTTATTGCACCATACGGTCTGCATTTAATGCCCAGAATTCGATGTACGACCTGTAGGTACGGGTTCATTTAATGCTGCACGGTTTTTGAGGAAAGTACGGCCTGTTTAAATGCTGTACAAACAGCATTAAATTTTCAGCATAAAAATCAGTGTACGGACTGCTCATTAATTGCACAGGAATCGAGGAAAGGGTACGGCCTGTCTGCTGGTACGGACTGTGTTTTTATTGGCACAAATTCCTAGAAAATGTACGGCCTGTTGGTGCTGTACTGTTGCATTTAATTTGGCTCAGAAAAGAAGAAGGGCATTTCCAGACTTTGAGATAAAGTTTGCCGGTGGAGATAAGTTGTATTTTCACTATTTTTTTTTTGTCCTATACATTGCTGAAGAAATAAAAATCTCTCCTCTCTCTGACTGGTTTTCCCCGTGGGGGTTTTTCCAGGGCTGATTAGCCAAAAATCTCTGAGTTAAATTTATGGTGTGCATGCATTTGTTTTCAGCCTGTTAGTAATTTTTACTGTGTGTTTAAAATTGTTCGGCAAAATTTTAAGTAGCTTCAAGCCTATGCAAAACCGGCTGAAGTGAAAAACACAAATTGTTCATTTAAACCAGCAAGCAGTAAATCTCAGTTTTTCAACAGAAACCACACGAAGGAGTTTCACTTTCAAGCAATTTCTTAGAATTTAATTTTGATCATAAATTTGGATGCCCATTTGATGAACAAGCATGCAAACTTTTGAGACATTCCAAAATATTTTCACCCCCTTTAAGCCAAACCTTATCAAAACCGCGCAACGGAGTTTCATATTTAAGTAATTTCTCAAAACTAAAAGTTAATCGTAGATTTATTGGCGCATTTGGTAGATAAGAGTGCATGCTAACTTTCATGGTGTTCGGAGCTATTTTGGTCATTATTCAAGGTTGGTCAAGTAAAAGACTAAGAGATGTTATTTTTTCAGCTTTCTTGTAAGTGAAATTTGAAAGAGAATTGAGGTACCCGTTTGAGAGATAACCATGCATACAAACTTTCAAGCGATTTTGAGCTATTTTGGACCTTAAGCAAACTTGGTGAAACCAAGCCCTAAAAGGTTGCATTTGTTTCCAATTTCTCAAATCCATTTTCCCCTAATTTAAGCCAAACCTTAGCGAAATCGAACGACGAAGTTTCACTTTTGGCCAAACTCTCAGAGTTGAAATTTGACCATAGATTTGGATGACCGTTTGATATAAAAACGTGCACGCCAACTTTTGCAATGGTCCAAGCTATTTGGAGCCCTTCGAGCCCAACTCTAGCGAAAATGAACGACGAAGTTTCACTTCTGACTAATTTCTTAGAATTGAAATTTGATCATAGATTTGGATGCCTGTTTGATAGGTAACTGTGCACTCCAACTTTCACAACGTTTTGAGCTATTTTCACCCCTTGTAACCCCAACCTTAGCGAAACCGCATGACGGAGTTTCACTCTTGACAAATTGCTTGATATTAAGATTTGATTATAGATTTAGATGTGCATTTGGAAGATAAGAGTGCACGCCAACTTTCATGATGTTCAGAGTTATTTTCGTCTCCTTTAAGCCAAACACTAACAAAACCGCACGATGGAGTTTTGCTTTTGACCAACTTCTAAGAATCGAAACTTGATCATAGATTTAGATGTCCATTAGATAAACAAGCATGCACGCCAACTTTCACAATGTTCCAATCTATTTTGACCACCTTCATGCCCAACCCTAGCTAAAAGACATGGTGAAGTTTCACTTTTGAGGAGTTTCATATAGTTGAAATTTGATCATAGATTTGAACGCCCATTTGATAGACAAGCCTGCACATGAAATTTTGAGACGTTCCAAAATATTTCACCCCCCTTAATCCCAACCTCAGTAAAACCATACAACAGAGTTTCACTTTTGACTAACTTCTTAGAATTAAAATTTGATCATAGATTTATCTTAGAATTTGGTAGATAACAGTTCACACCAACTTTCAAAATGTTCGTAGTTATTTTGGTCATTATATTCAAGGTTGGTCAAGCAAAGGTCTAAGAGATGCTACTTTTTCGACTTTCTTGTAAGTGAAATTTGAAAGAGAATTTGGGTGCCCATTTGAGAGATAACCATGCATACACACTTTCAAGGGATTTCGAGCTATTTTGGATGTTGGTCAAACTTGGTCAAACGAAGGCCTAAAATGTTGAACTTTTTTAGAATTTCTTGGAAATCAAATTTAAAAGTAGATTTAGATACCCATTTAAGAGGCACACATAAAAACGTGAACAACGGAGTTTCACTTTTAACCAATTTATTGGAATTAAAATTTAATCATTGATTTAAATGCGCATTTGGAAGATAAGAGTGCATGACAACTTTCACGATGTTGAGAGCTATTTTCGGCATCTTTAAGCAAAACCCTAACAAAACTGCAAGATGCAGTCTCAGCTTTGACCAAATTCTCAGAATTGAAACTTGATCATAGGTTTCGATTCATATTGGATAGACAAGCATGCACGCCAACTTTTGCGACGTTTCGAGCTATTTTCACCCCCTTTAAGCCCAACCCTGTCGAAACCGCATGAAGGAGTTTCACTTTCGAGCAGTTTCCTAAGATTTAATTTTGATCATAAATTTGGATGCTCATTTGATGAACTAGTGTGCAAGCAAAATTTTGAGACATTCCAAAATATTTTCACCCCCTTTAAGCAAAACCTTAGAAAAACTGCCCAACGAAGTTTCGCGTTTGGCTAATTTCTCAAAATTAAAATTTAATCCTAGATTTATCGGCGCATTTCGTAGCAAAACCATACAACAGATTTTCAGTTTTGACTAATTTCTCAGAATTAAAATTTGATCATAGATTCATCTTAGCATTCGGGAGATAACAATGCACACCAACTTTCACGATGTTCGAAGTTATTTTGGTCATTATTCGAGGTTGGTCAAGCAAAGGTCTAAGAGATGCTATTTTTTTTACTTTTTTGTAAGCGAAATTTGAAAGAGAATTTAGGTACCCATTTGAGAGATAACCATGCATACACACTTTTAGGGGATTTTGAGCTATTTTGGACCTTGGTCAAACCAAGGCCTAAAGGGTCACACTTTTTTCCAAGTTCTTAGAAATCAAATTTAAAAGTAGATTTAGATACCCATTTAAGAGGCACACATAAAAACGTGCAAGACGGAGATTCACTTCGAACCAATTTCTTGGAATTAAAATTTAATCATAGATTTAAAATCGCATTTGGAAAATAAGAGTGCATGCCAACTTTCACGATGTTGAGAGCTATTTTAGGCATCTTTAAGCCAAACCCTAACAAAACTACACGATGCAGTCTCAGTTTCACTTTTGACCAAACTAACTAATCGAACAACGAAGTTTCACTTTTGACCAAACTCTCGAATTTGAAATTTGACCATAGATTTGGATGACCGTTTGATATAAAAACGTGCACGCCAACTTTTGTAATGGGCCGAGCTATTTGGACCCCTTCGAGCCCAACTCTAGCGAAAATGAAAGACAAAGTTTCACTTCTGACTAATTTCTCAGAATTGAAATTTGATCATAGATTTGGATGCCCGTTTGATAGGGATCTGTGCACTCCAACTTTCACAACGTTTTGAGCTATTTTCACCCCTTGTAACCCCAACCTTAGCGAAACCGCATGACGGAGTTTCACTCTTGACAAATTTCTTGATATTAAAATTTGATTATAGATTTAGATGTGCATTTGGAAGATAAGAGTGCACGCTGACTTTCATGATGTTCAGAGTTATTTTCGTCTCCTTTAAGCCAAACCCTAACAAAACCGCACGATGGAGTTTTTCTTTTGACCAACTTCTAAGAATTGAAACTTGATCATAGATTTGGATGTCCATTAGATAAACAAGCATGCACGCCAACTTTCACAACGTTCCAATCTATTTTGACCACCTTTAAGCCCAACCCTAGCTAAAAGGCATGATGAAGTTTCACTTTTGAGCAGTTTCGTATAGTTGAAATTTGATCATAGATTTGAATGCCCATTTGATAGACAAGCATGCACACCAAATTTTGAGACGTTCCAAAATATTTTGCCCCCCTTAATCCCAACCTCAGCCAAACCATACAATAGAGTTTCACTTTTGACTAACTTCTTAGAATTAAAATTTGATCATAGATTTATCTTAGAATTTGGTAGATAACAGTTCACACCAACTTTCACAATGTTCGCAGTTATTTTGGTCATTATATTCAAGGTTGGTCAAGCAAAGGTCCAAGAGATGCTACTTTTTTGACTTTCTTGTAAGTGAAATTTGAAACAGAATTCGGGTGCCCATTTGAGAGATAACCTTGCATACACACTTTCAAGGGATTTCGAGCTATTTTCGACCTTGGTCAAACTTGGTCAAACCAAGGCCTAAAATGTTGAACTTTTTTTCAATTTCTTAGAAATCAAATTTTAAAGTAGATTTAGATACCCATTTAAGAGGCACACATAAAAACGTGAACAACGGAGTTTCACTTTTAACCAATTGATTGGAATTAAATTTTAATCATTGATTTAAATGCGCATTTGGAAGATAAGAGTGCATGCCAGCTTTCACGATGTTGAGAGCTACTTTTGGCATATTTAAGCAAAACCCTAACAAAACTGCAAGATGCAGTCTCATCTTTGACCAAATTCTCAGAATTGAAACCTGATCATAGGTTTGGATGCATACTGGATAGAAAAGCATGCATGCCAACTTTTGCGACATTTCGAGCTATTTTGACCCCCTTTAAGCACAACCCTGTCGAAACCGCACGAAGGAGTTTCACTTTCGAGCAGTTTCTTAGAATTTAATTTTGATCATAAATTTGGATGCTCATTTGATGAACAAGTGTGCAAGCAAACTTTTGGGATATTCCAAAATATTTTCACCCCCTTTAAGCACAACCTCAGAAAAACTGCACAACGAAGTTTCACGTTTGACTAATTTGTCAAAATTAAAATTTAATCCTAGATTTTTCGGCGCATTTCGTAGCAAAACCATACAACAGAGTTTCAGTTTTGACTAATTTCTCAGAATTAAAACTTGATCGTAGATTCATCCTAGCATTCGGTAGATAAGAATGCACACCAACTTTCATGATGTTCGAAGTTATTTTGGTCATTATTCAAGGTTGGTCAAGCAAAGGTCTAAGAGACGCTATTTTTTTTACTTTCTTGTAAGTGAAATTTGAAAGAGAATTTAGGTACCCATTTGAGAGATAACCATGCATACAAACTTTTAGGGGATTTCAAGCTATTTTGGACCTTAGTCAAACCAAGGCATAAAAGGTCACACTTTTTTCCAATTTCTTAGAAATCAAATTTAAAAGTAGATTTAGATACCCATTTAAGAGGCACACATAAAAATGTGCAAGACAGAGTTTCACTTTGAAGCAATTTCTTGGAATTAAAATTTAATCATAGATTTAAAATCGCATTTGGAAAATAAGAGTGCATGCCAACTTTCATGATGTTGAGAGCTATTTTAGGCATCTTTAAGCCAAACACTAACAAAACTGCACGATGCAGTCTCAGCTTTGACCAAATTCTCAGAATTGAAACCTGATCATATATTTTAATGCATATTGGATAGGTAAGCATGCACGCCAACTTTCACGACGTTTCGAGCTATTTTGACCCCCTTTAAGCCCAACCCTGTCGAAACAGCACGACGAAGTTTCGTTTTCGAACAGTCTCTTAGAATTTAAATTTGATCATAAATGTGGATGCCCATTTGATGAACAAGAATGCATGCAAACTTTTGAGACATTCCAAAATATTTTCACCCCCTTTAAGCCAAACCTTAGCAAAACCGTGCAACGGAGTTTTACGTTTAAGTAATTTCTCAAAACTAAAACTTAATCGTATATTTATTGGCGCATTTGGTAGATAAGAGTGCATGCTAACTTTCATGGTGTTCAGAGCTATTTTGGTCATTATTCAAGGTTGGTCAAGTAAAAGAGTAAGAGATGTTATTTTTTCAGCTTTCTTGTAAGTGAAATTTGAAAGAGAATTGAGGTACCCATTTGAGAGATAACCATGCATACAAACTTTCAAGGGATTTCGAGCTATTTTGGACCTTAAGCAAACTTGGTGAAACCAAGCCCTAAAAGGTTGCATTTGTTTCCAATTTCTCAAAGCCATTTTCCCCTCCTTTAAGCCAAACCTTAGCGAAATCGAACGACGAAGTTTCACTTTTGACCAAACTCTCGTAGTTGAAATTTGACCATAGATTTGGATGACCGTTTGATATAAAAACATGCACGCCAACTTTTGCAATGGTACGAGCTATTTGGACCCCTTCGAGCCCAACTCTAGCGAAAATGAACGATGAAGTTTCACTTCTGACTAATTTCTCAGAATTGAAATTTGATCATAGATTTGGATGCCTGTTTGATAGGTAACTGTGCACTCTAACTTTCACAATGTTTTGAGCTATTTTCACCACTTGTAAACCCAACCTTAGCAAAACCGCATGATGGAGTTTCACTCTTAACAAATTTCTTGATATTAAAATTTGATTATAGATTTAGATGTGCATTCGGAAGATAAGAGTGCATGCCAACTTTCATGATGTTTAGAGTTATTTTCGTCTCCTTTAATCCAAACCCTAACAAAACCGCACGATGGAGTTTTGCTTTTAACCAACTTCTAAGAATTGAAACTTGATCATAGATTTGGATGTCCATTAGATAAACAAGCATGCACATCAACTTTAACAATGTTCCAATCTATTTTGACCACCTTTAAGCCCAACCCTAGCTAAAAGGCATGACGAAGTTTCACTTTTGAGCAGTTTCGTATAGTTGAAATTTGATCATAGATTTGAATGCCCATTTGATAGACAAGAGTGCACACGAAATTTTGAGACGTTCAAAAATATTTCACCCCCCTTAATCCCAACCTCAGCAAAACCATACAACAGAGTTTCACTTTTGACTAACTTCTTAGAATTAAAATTTGATCATAGATTTATCTTAGAATTTGGTAGATAACAGTTCACACCAACTTTCACAATGTTCGCAGTTATTTTGGTCATTATATTCAAGGTTTGTCAAGCAAAGGTCTAAGAGATGCTACTTTTTCGACTTTCTTGTAAGTGAAATTTGAAAGAGAATTTGGGTGCCCATTTGAGAGATAACCATGTATACACACTTTGAAGGGATTTCGAGCTATTTTGGACCTTGGTCAAACTTGGTCAAACCAAGGCCTAAAATGTTGAACTTTTTTTCAATTTCTTAGAAATCAAATTTAAAAGTAGATTTAGATACCCGTTTAAGAGGCACACATAAAAACGTGAACAATGGAGTTTCACTTTTAACCAATTTATTGGAATTGAAATTTAATCATTGATTTAAATGGGCATTTGGAAGATAAGAGTGCATGCCAACTTTCACGATGTTGAGAGCTATTTTCGGCATCTTTAAGCAAAACCCTAACAAAACTGCAAGATGCAGTCTCAACTTTGACCAAATTCTCAGAATTGGAACCTGATCATAGGTTTGGATGCATATTGGATAGACAAGCATGCATGCCAACTTTTGCAACGTTTCGATCTATTTTGACCCCCTTTAAGCCCAACCCTGTCGAAACCGCAAGAAGGAGTTTCACTTTCGAGCAGTTTCTTAGAATTTAATTTTGATCATAAATTTGGATGCTCATTTGATGAACAAGTGTAGAAAAGTTTTGTGACATTCCAAAATATTTTCACCCCCTTTAAGCACAACCTTTGAACCAAATTTAAAAGTAGATTTAGATACCCGTTTAAGAGGCACACATAAAAACGTACAAGACGGAGTTTCACTTCGAACCAATTTCTTGGAATTAAAATTTAATCATAGATTTAAAAGCGCATTTGGAAAATAAGAGTGCATGCCAACTTTCACGATGTTGAGAGCTATTTTAGGCATCTGTAAGCCAAACCCTAACAAAACTGCATGATGCGGTCTCAGCATTGAACAAATTCTCAGAATTGAAACCTGATCATATGTTTGGATGAATATTGGATAGAAAAGCATGCACACCAATTTTCACGACGTTTCGAGCTATTTTGACCCCCTTTAAACCCAACCCTGTCGAAACCACACGACGGAGTTTCCTTTTCGAATAGTTTCTTAGATTTTAAATTTGATCATAAATTTCGATGCCCATTTGATGAACAAGCATGCATGCAAACTTTTGAGACATTCCAAAATATTTTCACCCCCTTTAAGCCAAACCTTAGCAAAACCGCGCAATGGAGTTTCACGTTTAAGTAATTTATCGAAACTAAAATTTAATCATAGATTTATTGGCGCATTTGGTAGATAAGAGTGCATGCTAACTTTCATGGTGTTCGGAGCTATTTTGGTCATTATTCAAGGTTGGTTAAGTAAAAGACTAAGAGATGTTATTTTTTCAGCTGTCTTGTAAGTGAAATTTGAAAGAGAATTGAGGTACCCATTTGAGAGATAACCATGCATACAAACTTTCAAGGGATTTCGAGCTATTTTGGACCTTAAGCGAACTTGGTGAAACCAAGCCCTAAAAGGTTGCATTTGTTTCCAATTTCTCAAAGCCATTTTCCCCTCCTTTAAGCCAAACCTTAGCGAAATCGAACGACGAAGTTTTACTTTTGGCCAAACTCTCGGAGTTGACATTTGACCATATATTTGGATGATCGTTTGATATAAAAACATGCACGCCAACTTTTGCAATGGTACGAGCTATTTGGACCCCTTCGAGCCCAACTCTAGTGAAAATGAATGACAAAGTTTCACTTCTGACTAATTTTTCAGAATTGAAATTTCATCATAGATTTGGATGCCCGTTTGATAGGTAACTGTGCACTCCAACTTTCACAACGTTTTGAGCTATTTTCACCCCTTGTAACCCCTACCTTAGCGAAACCGCATGACGGAGTTTCACTCTTGACAAATTTCTTGATATTAAAATTTGATTATAGATTTAGATGTGCATTCGAAAGATAAGAGTGCACGCCAACTTTCATGATGTTCAGAGTTATTTCCGTCTCCTTTAAGCCAAACCCTAACAAAACCGCACGATGGAGTTTTGCTTTTGACCAACTTCTAAGAATTGAAACTTGATCATAGATTTGGATGTCCATTAGATAAACAAGCATGCAGGCCAACTTTCACAATGTTCCAATCTATTTTGACCACCTTCAAGACCAACCCTAGCTAAAAGGCATGACGAAGTTTCACTTTTGAGCAGTTTCATATAGTTGAAATTTGATCATAGATTTGAATGCCCATTTGATAGATAAGCGTGCACACGAAATTTTGAGACGTTCCAAAATATTTCACCCCGCTTAATCCAAACCTCAGCAAAACCATACAATAGAGTTTCACTTTTGACTAACTTCTTAGAATTAAAATTTGATCATAGATTTATCTTAGAATTTGGTAGATAACAGTTCACACCAACTTTCACAATGTTCGCAGTTATTTTGGTCATTATATTCAAGGTTGGTCAAGCAAAGGTCTAAGAGATGCTACTTTTTTTACTTTCTTGTAAGTGAAATTTGAAAGAGAATTTGGGTGCCCATTTGAGAGATAACCATGCATACACACTTTCAAGGGATTTCGAGCTATTTTGGACCTTGGTCAACCTTGGTCAAACCAAGGCCTAAAATGTTGAACTTTTTTTCAATTTCTTAGAAATCAAATTTAAAAATAGATTTAGATAACCATCTAAGAGGCACACATAAAAACGTGAACAACGGAGTTTCACTTTTAAGCAATTTATTGAAATTAAAATTTAATCATTGATTTAAATGCACATTTGGAAGATAAGAATGCATGCCAACTTTCACGATGTTGAGAGCTATTTTCGACATCTTTAAGCAAAACCTTAACAAAACTGCAAGATGCAGTATCAGCTTTGACCAAATTCTCAGAATTGAAACCTGATGATAGGTATGGATGCATATTGGATAGACAAGCATGCACGCCACCTTTTGTGACATTTCAAGCTATTTTGACCCCTTTAAGCCCAACCCTGTCGAAACAGCACGACGGAGTTTCACTTTTGAGCAGTTTGTTAGAATTTAATTTTGATCATAAATTTGGATGCTCGTTTGATGAACAAGTGTGCAAGAAAACTTTTGAGACATAACAAAATATTTTCACCCACTTTGAGCACAACCTAAGAAAAACTGCACAACGAAGTTTCACGTTTGACTAATTTCTCAAAATTAAAATTTAACCCTAGATTTATCGACGTATTTCGTAGCAAAACCATACAGCAGAGTTTCAGTTTTGACTAATTTCTCAGAATTAAAATTTGATCCTAGATTCATCTTAGCATTCGGTAGATAATAATGCACACCAACTTTCATGACGTTCGAACTTATTTTGGTCATTATTCAAGGTTGGTCAAGCAAAGGTCTAAGAGATGCTATTTTTTTGACTTTCTTGTAAGTGAAATTTGAAAGAGAATTTAGGTACCCATTTGAGAGATAACCATGCATACACAGTTTTAGAGGATTTCGAGCTATTTTGGACCTTGGTCAAACCAAGGCCTAAAAGGTCACACTTTTTTCCAATTTCTTAGAAATCAGATTTAAAAGTAGATTTAGATACCCATTTAAGAGGCACACATAAAAATGTGCAAGACGGAGTTTCACTTTGAACCAATTTCTTGGAATTAAAATTTAATCATAGATTTAAAAGCGCATTTGAAAAATAAGAGTGCATACCAACTTTCACGATGTTGAGAGCTATTTTAGGCATCTTTAAGCCAAACCCTAACAAAACTGCACGATGCAGTCTCAGGTTTGACCAAATTCTCAGAATTGAAGTTTGATCATATGTTTGGATGCATATTGGATAGACAAGCATGCACACCAACTTTCACGACGTTTTGAGCTATTTTGACCCCCTTTAAGCCCAACCCTGTCGAAACTGCACGACGGAGTTTCCTTTTCGAACAGTTTCTTAGAATTTAAATTTGATCATAAATGTGGATGCCCATTTGATGAACAAGTGTGCATGCAAACTTTTGAGACATTCCAAATTATTTTCACCCCTTTTAAGCCAAACCTTAGCAAAACCGCGCAACAGAGTTTCACGTTTAAGTAATTTCTCAAAACAAAAATTTAATCGTAGATTTATTGGCGCATTTGATAGGTAAGAGTGCATGCTAACTTTCATGGTGTTCGGAGCTATTTTGGTCATTATTCAAGGTTGGTCAATTAAAAGACTATGAGATGTTATTTTTTCATCTTTCTTGTAAGTGAAATTTGAAAGAGAATTGAGGTACCCGTTTGAGAGATAACCATGCATACAAACTTTCAAGGGATTTCGAGCTATTTTGGACCTTAAGAAAAATTGGTGAAGCCAAGCCCTAAAAGGTTGCATTTGTTTCCAATTTCTCAAAGCCATTTTCCCCTCCTTTAAGCCAAACCTTAGTGAAATCGAACGACGAAGTTTCACTTTTGACCAAACTCTCCGAGTTGAAATTTGATCATAGATTTGGATGACCGTTTGATATAAAAACGTGCACGCCAACTTTTGCAATGGTCCGAGCTATTTGGACCCCTTTGAGCCCAAATCTACAGAAAATAAACGACAAAGTTTCACTTCTGACTAATTTCTCAGAATTGAAATTTGATCATAGATTTGGATTCCCGTTTGATAGGTAACTGTGTGCACTCCAACTTTCATAATGTTTTGAGCTATTTTCACCCCTTGTAACCCCAACCTTAGCGAAACCGCATGACGGAGTTTCACTCTTGACAAATTTCTTGATATTAAATTTTGATTATAGATTTAGATGTGCATTGGGAAGATAAGAGTGCACGCCAACTTTCATGATGTTCAAAGTTATTTTCGTCTCCTTTAAGCCAAACCCTAACAAAACTGCACGATGGAGTTTTGCTTTTGACCAACTTCTAAAAATTGAAACTTGATCATAGATTTGGATTTCCATTAGATAAACAAGCATGCACACCAACTTTCACAATGTTCCAATCTATTTTGACCACCTTTAATCCCAACCCTAGCTAAAAGGCATGACGAAGTTTCACTTTTGAGCAGTTTCGTATAGCTGAAATTTGATCATAGATTTGAATGCCCATTTGATAGACAAGCGTGCACACGAAATTTTGAGACGTTCCAAAATATTTCACCCCCCTTAATCCAAACCTCAGCAAAACCATACAACAGAGTTTCACTTTTGACTAACT
>LPNX010528767.1:5000-45101 GCA_001517045.1 Pseudotsuga menziesii
AAAATGCCCAACATGCCTGCGCGTGTGCGCATAGACACACGAACGTGTCCACATGCACGTGTGTGCTCCTATTGCCCACGTTGGCAATCCGGCATGGAGGTTTGCCACTGCTGAAGTAGTAGCACGTGCGCGTATCTAGGAGGTGCATGCACATTTTCAATTTGGTCTGCTCGCGCGCTCCCATTGCATTATATTTCAGTAGCACGTTCTTGCGGGTGCCCAACATCAAAATAGAAAGACAGAGTAATCCAATTCCTTGAGAATGAAATAAAGAGATGAATAAGATGGATATTTGAGGGGGAGACCCCTTTTACAATGTAGCATATGCACAAGATGAGATGATATGATCCTAAAATTGGGCCCCTTGGTATATATATATGTAGGAGAAAAATGGTACAATTACAATTAAGATCCTAGACACCCATACACTTACAATTAAAATCCTAGAGAAGACTAATAAATTCAATAATAATATAATAATAGAAATGTAATGTCACAATATGTAGGGATTAACATGCCCCTACACTTAAAACGAGTGTTGTCCTCAACACTTGATTAAATGTGGGTGCTTTTGCATGAAGAACTCATCTTCCTAATCCACTTCTTATATTGGTAAGTTCTTTTAGTTTATGAGGTACTTAGTAATTTCTTGATTTCATAATTGCTAGATCCATGTTTGAATGATTGTTTCAAGTTCTAGTATGATTTTCCCTTCTTCATTGAAACTTCTTAAAAACTAGTTTGAACTCGGAATTTTTTTCACCAACTATATTTCCTAAGAAAGAAACATAGAATACTAGATGTACATGTGAAGATGTAGAAAATTGCAGTTACAAGCCATACTTCCAATCCTGTGCAACACCTTATAGGGACCATAGTACTTGGGTGCTAATTTATTGTTATCCTTTTGTTTCTAAAGGGAATTTTGCTTGTATGGTTGTAGACTAAAAAAGACGCAATCCCCAAATTAAAAATTCAAATTTCATTTTAGTATGATGTTGATTTTCTTGTTGTTTCATCCTATTTTCTGTTATAGCCAAGTTTTCTTTCAATAGCTCGAGAACCTTTTGTTGGTGATCCATGTGATCTTCCACTCCTCGAACCTTAGGTTTATATTTCAAGGATGATGTGATGGATGGAGGTTGATAGCCATAAGTGTCATAAATGGTAACCTTTTTTATGAAGTATGAAATTAAATGTTCTACCATTTCTCTATACAAGGAAACCTCTTGATTCATTGTGTTTGTATTTAAATGAAAATGAATGAAGATACCCTTCTAAATATTTATTCACAATCTTAGTTTTCCCATGAGATTGAGGATGATATTGTTGATATTTGAGCAAATATGAAAATCTTTGAACTTAAATTTTATCAATGAATTACTAAACACATGAATCATTGAAACATTCAATCACACAAATCATTCATACACAACACAAGATGTACCCTAGAAAACCCTCAAAATATTGAGGATGAAAAACCCAACAATTCTTCATAGTATAATAGATAGTTTGCAGAGAATGGATTTACAAAATAGTAGATTGTATTACACACCTAAGGTTCTAGATACAAGAGAATATTGATCAACTTTGATGAACTTTCCATGTTCCCAACACACATTAATAAGAAGACAAAATCACTGCCATGTAGAGAATAATAAATAGTTACATTCCTTTAGTGCACACACCAACCAAAAGTGTGCATTTCCTTCAAAGGTGCCAAGTTGGTTCATGGGATTCATCATCATGCACAAGATATGTTTCATACCTTCCATCATGGGCATTAACTGATAGTTAGCTAACATCAGAGTGTACTCAATATCTAACCGAATGCATGACCACTTAGTTAGGGTGCAAACTTAAGTGTCATAGTGCTTTAACTCAAGTGTTGACATGAAAACAATTTTATAACCGAACTGTCATCTTTTAGTTTAACTAAAGTGTAAACACTTTAGTTAACCAGTCCATACTACTCTAAAAATCAATTAACTAATCTTAACTAAATTGTGATGATTGTCATCTTTTAGTTTAACTAAAGTGTAAACACTTTAGTTAACTAGTCCATACTACTCTAAAAATCAATTAACTAATCTTAACTAAATTGTGATGATTGAATTACTTTACACTTTAGTTAACTAGTCCATACTACTTTAAAAATTAATTAACTAATCTTAACTAAATCGTGATGATTGAATTACTTTGCATGGACCATTGTTAGTTTCTTTGATTAACTGAAGCACACATTGTAACTTTAATTGAATCCTACAATTTCAAGTTCACTTAGTCATTAGTAATTGAAATTATCTTTCTCTTTGTCTCTTTATTGCTTATCTCTTTATCTTTACCACATGGTTTGTATGTTAACATTAATCATCTATCATATCACAATATACTCAGAAAAATTGTCACATGCTAAAGTAAGATGTCCACCCATAAGTAACCAATACTCTAGAGGTATGTATAAGAATCATGACTTGATATTACTAACAAGTCCACTTGTATAACTTGAGGTACATCCTTCAAAAAAAAATTATATTAAATATATTATAAAAATAATGAATCCGACATGAATAAATATTATAAACTAGACCAAAATGTATGATCAGAAAATATTCAGTTTTATAAAAAAATCCAATACTTCATTAAAGATATGGATATAATACAGAAATATATAAAATAAGCATGCATTAAACATTGACAAATCTTAGAAACTAAACCAGAATGTTTCATTAAAAAAGATATTCATATTCATCTTGAATTAATGAAAAATACTATTGCTTTACATAAACGTTTATGATCAGAATTCTTAATATATTAAGAGAGTTGATTGATTAATTTATAATTACATCATGAATATAATTATATCAAATATATTATAAAAATAATGAATGAGACATGAATAAATATTATAAACTAGAACAAAATGTATGCTCAGAAAATATTCAGTTTTATAAAACATTCCAATATTTCATTAAATATATATAATACATCAATGTATAAAATAAACATGCATTAAACATTGACAAATCTTACAAACTGGACAAGAGTGTTTCAAAAAAAATATTCATCTTGTCATAATAACTTATGATAAACTTTTAAAATCAATGAAAAATACCTTTTTTACATGAACTTTTACTATTATAATTATTAATAACTTATGATAAACTTTCAAAATCAATGAAAAATATTTTTTTTACATAAACTATTACGATAATAATTATTAATCTATTAACATAGTAGATTGATTAATTTGTATGCAATTTCAAACTCTGATTATTTTGCTTGTAATATGAAGAAAATCCCAAGAACCAGTGTTGCACAGGGACTTGCATCCAGGGTTGGGGGCACGCCTCCCTCGCTCCCTACGCCCCGGGGTTTGGGGGTCTTGGAAAACGTTTCCCAGCTTCCCCAAAATCAAGAAACTTTCAAAAACTCGCAAGGGGGCAACGCGCTCCGGTGAAGGGGGCTCCCACACTTTCTCTCTAGACACTGGGGCTTCTAAACGCCTCCCAGGATTTTCCAATTTCAATTTAAAAAAGCAAAATTTTAATTTTAATTGTTGTTTAGTCTCTATTTCAAGCTTAGTTTTTAGTAATTTACTATTTCTCTATTTTAGCATGCAATATCATTGATTCAAGTTTTCAATTACAATGACTGAAATTAGAAATATGAATATCAAGATTCAAATGATAAATTTGAAAATTTTCATGATGAATTGTATAACGTGTTTGTATTATTAATTTGCTATATTCTGATTTACATTGCACAATGATAAACTTAGTATTTACTATTTATTATTTACTTTTAGTAGTTTACATGGGATGAATAATTGAATTGTTGTTGCTGGAATTTAATAATTTGTAATACTAAAAATTAAGACCTGAAAGCTTTTCAGTCTCCCTAATTTATCTAAAATTTGGGGTTGTCTCCACAGGTCCCCAAGAACAGCCCAATGTTATATTAATTCGTTTTCAATAGAGTCACACTGGTAAATGAAAAACGACGCACGTTTGTGTGTTCTCTAAATCCTGTTCTTATTACAAGCAATGGTTTTGAACCAGAAAATGAAATTAGGCTCTCTTTTCAACGCTTGAAAACAGCTAAAAAACGAAATAAGATAACTGTTTTATTCTTTTACAGGGAGACCATCAAACTGGCTTAGATAGTCTATACTCTCCTGTCTGGGAGCTATATTGGAGAGATCAGTCGTGAGGCTTCTTTATGATCATTACAGCACACTTTGCATGGTGTGCACAATAGTCACTGACACTCCCTAGAAGTGTTCTGCAATCACAAAGCCATTTTTATTGTAAAATCATGTTTCCAAAACATAAAAATATCAGAAAAATAACTGATATAGCCTTGAAACCAAACAGCACCTAATAATATTTTGATGGTATTGCAGACAAACCTTTTGATAGTTCCATAACCATGGCTTCCAACGACGAGAAAATCAGCCGCCACCATCTTCACTGCTTCACACAGTGCATCTCTCGCATCTCCTTTTACCACCTTCTCCTCCACTTTCGCCTGCAAAAATGCAATGACCAGAACACCTTCAACTCTATATGCCTTTTTCTGTAATATTTTCCTCATAATAATCTTGCACTGTAATGATCTCATTCTCTCCTCTCTGTTTTTTTTCTTAAAAACCATTACAGTGATATAAAATGTACAGTGAACGCACCATACTCCCACTGCATTTGTCTCTCGCCTTCTTCATAACCGACTCGTTAAGACGGTCTTGGTATTTTTCCAGAGCTATTGCAACGTCCGGTGTGAGTACAAACCCTGCTCTCATCACAGCCATAAACCCATGAATATAATAACGACTACATAACCAAAATAATTATTTCTAACCTTGTTGGCAATTCCATGTCCTCAGGTATTTAAATGAATGAGCCAAGTTACATTACATTGGCCATTGAATTACCATAACTCTGATTAGTGTAGGGCGCAGAGGAATTTAGCCTTGTTGGCAATTCCCTATAGCTTCCAAAGGCATTTAAATGAATGAGCCAAGTTGTCATTCCCTTGGGCATGTAGTCACCATAACTCTGCTAGTATAAGGCCTATAAGGTTTAGTGTATAACCAAATACCGATGACCAAAACAGGATATTTTTAATTTTATGACTAACCAACTATAGGCAAACCTAATTCAAGCTCATCCAAAAAAAATTTGAAAAATTCAGTCGGTTTAAACCCTACAGCTATTTAATTGAACAAACAATATTGGCTTTCGTCAGGGAATTATGAGTCACGTTTTCTGATCAATGTAGCGACAGCCAAGAGGTATTTAAATAGATCAATCAATTTAAATAAACTAAATCCTTGTTATATATTTTTTAAACCATGGAAATTTAGCAAGCAAGAATATATGTAACAATTGGCAAGCAATATATGCCAATAATCCATAGATCATCTGGTATGCCTACCTTTGATATATGTTTTATAAACGATGAGAATTTTTTAAATAATGGGATGCTTACCCTTTTAACGTAACTCTAAGGTCAGTTTGGGTGGGAGGGACGCTTACCCTTTCAACGTAACTCTCAGGTCAGTTTGGGTGGGAGGATGCTTACCCTTCAACCTAATTTATAGGCCTATTTAATTAGGGTTTTAGTTTTATTAGTCTTTTAGTTTCACTATGACAGGTCAATATGTGTAATTCTATCTATGTTTTTTAACTTTACTAGTCTTTCAACTTTAGTATAAGCCATTTTATTTATGCCTTTCCAGTTTAATTAATTTTTCAACTTTCAACTTCACTATGACAAGTCAATATGTACAACCCTAACCACTAAGCTTGAACTTATGGCCTCCTAAAAAATAACAGACGTTGTTCTCATCTGTGCCAGAGACATAAAAAAAAGCTAAATCACAGGAATGACAAACCCTCACCAATAAAATGCATTAAGAATTAAAACACACAACTTTCAACTTCATTATAACAAGTCAATATGTACAACCCTAACGCTAACGGATAAACTTATGGCGTCCTAAAGAATAACAGAAGTTCTTCTAAGAACTTGTCCCAAAGACCTAAAAGAAAGCGAAATCACAGGAATGGCAACCTGTCACCAGCAGAATCCATTAAGAGCTATAAACACACAGGAATTGCTATATTCACAACCATAATCATAAAATAACTAAAGAATTAGAACAACTCCTTACTTACCAGGACCTCCTATTCCTTCATAACCTCCGGGAAGGCGCTTGGAATGGCACAAAATGAGTGTGTCGGTGGAGTCGAGACGAAGATAGTGAAGAGCCCACTTCAAGGCATACATGCTCTCTTCGCTTTCGTCCACTGCAACCATTATCCTTCTTCCCCTTGCGCCTCCGTCCACTGCAACCGTTATCCCACTCCCGCCTTCCATTATGTTCTTCTCCTGATTCAGTTGCAACTTGCCTTTGATCAGCGATGACAATACTACTAATGAAACTGGCGTAGTTATTTATAACTCCTTGATAGACCACAGAAATCTGGAATCTTCAAGAAATTTCAGCGTCAGCTTTCCCTGAATCTCTCGCAGTTTTCTCGGTGATAAGCATGCTCCGCCTGCTAATTCTGGTCTATCCTCTTCAACAAACCCATGACGTGGGGCTCGGCATGCTTCGGCTGAATAAATTATTGGTTGGACTGACTGCTTCATTTAAAAGACCAAGGTTGTGAGATTTTTTGAAGATTTACGGAGCTCAGATTTCTAATGATTATCAAAAACAATTTTTACAAGAGAGCAAGTGGAAAAAATAAATAGAAACTCATATGGTAAAGTCTCCCATAAATGTTTCTAAAACTCGAAAGTATTCATCCTCATGGACTGCCTTGGTATTGATATAGTACGGTGAGACATTGTTGTTTTTCATCCTCTAAGATTAATAAAGTTTATTGGACAAATAAAGAGAATCACATCAACATATCAAAGTAAACCTTTGAATTTACAAAATGCTTTGGAGATAATGTGTAAAGAATTTTTTTATATATTAATAATAAAACTGTGTGTTAGAATAACACTTATCATGGTTATTCTCTCTATTTTTCATTTTAGATTATCATGGTTATTCTCTCTATTTTTCACTTTAGATGGAGGTTGATCTCCACAAACCTTATATTCCTAAAAAAAAATTCAATGTAGTTTTTCTCTCACAAATGGTCACAAACACATCCTTTGGACAAAAGGTAGTTAGTTGGCTAAATATGTTTAAGTGGGCAGTTGTAGTAGCAAGTAATGAGTCTAGAGCCTAGAAGTTTTCCAATTTCTCTGTTGACCTATTCAATGCATAATGTTGGCGATGGTGCGATAAAATATGTAGTATTCAAAGTCTTCTTTCTTTCACTTTCAAATATACAAGAGTCTTCATTTGTCAATTTTGAAGTGAGGGAAATGAAACACCATCATGTTACTGATTATATGAAAGGTCTTCACTCGAGCTATTACATCTTAATTTTAATCCTTAGCAAGAATTGTTAATCTTTAATTATGAAGAATCTAGCCTATTAATATGAAATTTCAGGATCTTTTTTAACCATTAAAAATTGCATGTGAAATTTTTATGTTAAAAAATCATAAACAAGCGTAAAATTGAAATTTAAATGCTTAAAAACACACACATAAGCAAACAAACAATAGGAAAACCATGAATTTGAAAGACAAGAATTGATAACGGAGTTCACCCCTTCTGGGCTACATCTTCGAGCCGCTTCCAATGAGACAAACAATCTTATTAAGTCTTTGAAGCATATATAAATGGGTTTCTGGAACCACTTCTATTTTATGTCAGTCACCAACAAAAACAGACAACACCGCTGCGATCCTATGAAAAGTTTGAGAAAAAAAAGTTTGAACTCGACTACCTTTGTCTAACGCCTCCCCAGGAACGTAAATTGAGAAACTATGTCTACACAAAAGACAAAAAAATATGGACTGTATGGATTCCCACCTCGAGATCCATGCCCATTAGTGGTTGTCACGTGGTTGTACGATGCCTTGGGAATTGTGCCAAATATTTTCCTCGAACTATGTTCCTGCACTCGTTTCCTGTACCCCTCGTGGCTGAGTAAACCATGGTTTAAATAGGAATTTTCACTACAGAATTTCAACCCAAAATCCGACGCCTTGCATGTCTAAAATCCGACACTTCTCTGTCTCATTTTCGACACATACACTTTTTTTTTGGCGTCGATGGCATAACGTCGGATATTCGACCATCGACTAATAAGGGTCAAAGATCCAACAGTCCATTGTGTCGCATATTCAACTGTTATTCCTTTCGAAGTGCCAACCAAAATTGCATAAACCGTCGAAACTTCGATGTCTTCCGACCCTTGAAGCGTCGGTCGTCTGACGGACAAAAGTGTCTGAGAAATGGTGGTGTCGTCGGTTTTTAATTCACAGAGTGTTGGTAATCCGATCCACTCTAACACTAGAAGAGTCGGCCTTCTGACATAGTCCGACACTTAAACCATCAGTCGTCCGACGGGAAAAAGCGTCGGAGTCATGGCACGACCGTCGGATGGGCTGACTAGAGTGTCGGAAGAACGTCGAAAAAGCGATGCCTGTTGATGGATTTAAAAAAAAATTCCAAAGACTCCACTTACGGTCACATGGTTTCATGTACAAAGATCACGTAATCCCATGCCCACATGTTCCAACTTACCCACTTAGAAATGGCCTATGTGACTTGGCTTTCGAGAGAGTCGGAGAAAGGTTGCTTGCAATCAAGTTTTCCTAGTTGAACACAATGCAGTGCTTCTCTGGGTGAGACTATTTGTTGGAAAGTGGAATGAAGCAGTCCCCATACATTTTCTGTGTCCCTGACCTCCATTTTGAGTTAACTATAGTTCTAAAGGGTGGTATTTTATAACATGATTAAGATGAAATGGGTCTAAAGAATTGTGTTTATCCTTCATATGCATTGTGCTAATTGTATAAGTATCTGCATAAGTTTCTCCCTGTATAAGAAAGAGATCTCATGCAAAGAGTGCCTTACATCCCCAATCTTAATAAGTGATGATGGAGGACACTGAACCTATAGAGTCTCTAAATAGAGGGGACCAAAGGAAATAGCTAAGATAAAAAAAAACAGAAATAAACTTGCTGACCAAGAGGCATTTAATACTTTTAGAATAGTTTAGCTTTGCTCAAGGAAGGGATATAGAATAAGATTGAATGCTACAAATACATAACCACTTCATATAGCAAAGAGATAAAGAAACAACATAGTATGTTACCTTAAATCATTATTAATAATGTACAGTAGATATTTAACTTCACTCTTGCAAATTCCAAACAACGAAGGTAAGCACAGATTGTTCTTGCTAAATGAAGTGGCTAGATAATAGAGGGGTCAAAATTTATAATGATGGTCAAAAACCTATCTTTGGTTGCAAAACAATGCAGGAATTTTAAGAGGTAGATAAAAACTTCTAAAGGATTCAAGAACACAGTATACATTGGGGCCCTCAGATGTCCACTCTGTGGATCAATACATTGATTGTAATACACTAAATATTAAACTCCTTTTCCATTTAAACATAGAATTGAGCGAAAATCTAGCAACTGTCAGCAAGCATAAGATGCCAATATATTAGATAAAAAAATTAACATACATCACTCATTTTAATTCCATGGTGCTTAGCCTGTTGTTCGATGAAAGGTCAATCAAATAAATCTCCATTATACATGACATAAATCCCAGGATTAAATTCTTGCATGTGATTGAACCACCGCCTAAGAAGCTTTGTCTGGAAAACATAGCAAAATTCCAGGGGATCAATACTTGTTTTCAGAATTACTTTCTTAGGGTAAACAGTAAATGGCAGATATACCTCATTTGGCACATTTGCTACTTTGAAATTTCCTTCAAATTTTGGTTTTGGAGTGTACTCCAAGTCTTCAATGCCCCACCCCTACACACTCAGGAAACAAACAAAAAGGAATTGGAAAACTAAAGAAGAGCAACGATGTTCATAAAAATCAATGCAACATCAATCTGCAAACAATAAAAGTCCCAAAACATAGCTGAAAGAAATCCCAAAACAAAGGATAGGCTGACCAATGGGCATAAAACAATGCCAAGTGTTTTCACCTCTTGATTTTTAATAATATAGCCTTGCCCATCCACCATGTGTGAAATCATCATTATCATGTCATATTCAGCATCAGGGAACTTGAAAGGAAGCTTGGTTGTCTCTATATCAAAAGCACACACACAAACTTCAGCTCGTTGAAGAAGATCTGCCCTATTTTCCAAGGTAACCTTTCAAGAGTCCACTTTAACAGTGTACCATTGTCTAGTACATCTTGCATTTGCAGGATTGCAAAATCCATAAACAAGTAAAGAATGAATGTTAGTTTTTCGGTATATAAAAACTCTTGCTTCAAAGGCTGTTGAATGTGGACTTATGATGTAGAGACAAGCCATTCTTTGTTCAAAAGCATCTTGAAAACATTGAATGTGGAATTATGATGTAGAAACAAGCCATTATTTGTTCAAAAGCATCTTGAAAACATAAAATGAAGACATGAGTGTGTTGCGAAAATAAATGCATCCTGCTACAATTGACCAAGTATTCAAACAATCTATCTCCGAAGCTATCATGCCCAACCATTTATATAAACATGTTATATAACGTTTATCATTTACTAATTCACCTCAAGTAACTGAGTTCTTTAAAATCCTCAAGCAACATTAAATGACACTCAATTGCTTAATCTAATCAAGGAATTTAAAATATAATGATCTAACATAAATTATGTAAGCAAAAAATTATAATTAGTAAGAATATGTCACCTGATAAAACATGGATAACCAAAATTACTATGTATATAAGGCCATCGATCTAATCAAAAATCCATTTCTTGCCTCTTAACTATGGAAATGTTTCTCAACGCTATTTGCAACAAGTTCCAATGGAGGACTCAAATAGCAATAGTGAAAATTACACAGTAAAAATATAGAAATAGATGTTTTTTAATGTATTCTTCCTTACCATTCATTGAGCTCCTCTCTGTTTCGAGAATAATTTAATATTCTCTACTAAACAGGACCAACCATGTGAAGATGGAAGCTCTTATGGCCCCTTGCCCCCCTCACATCACTCTCAACTTCCCAAACCCAATGCCTATACTTGCAAACAACAATTTATTTCACTATTTCGCAATGCAAATAACAATGCATCTACAATGCAAATTATTTCACTCAATAGTTCAAAAATGCTTTCATTAAATCATTCTTTATAACATTCATTAAACCATTCAATCATTCAACAGCTGAAAAAACCATTCAATAACTCATTCATTAAAACATTAATTTAGTCAATGGCAGAAAAAAAATATCAGTAAACAATTCAGTAAAGCATTCATTCATAAAATAGAGGAAAAATCATTCATTTTTTTTATAAATAAGAATTACTGAAAATTTGTTTAGTCACTTCCTTTTTACTTTTATTCTCTTTAAATATTTAGTAAAATTCACATCTTTGGGAATCTGAACATCGGTATCCCTAGTAGTCTGCTCAGAAGGTTGAACTTTAGGCGAGGGGTGATAAATTTCTGCAATAATGTCAAAATCTTTCATTAATATATTTATATTTTGATAAATACGAGTAATTCATTAAAAAAACATTACGAATGTGTGTTTTTACCTGCCATGTGCACATCAACATACTCAACATTATCTCATACTGCCCCAACCTATTTTGTGTTATGATCTGTAGCTACATGCTCTGTAGTTGAATTGTGTAGGATTAGAATTAATGTGCATCATTTGCAATGGTCTATAAAAAATAGTAGCACATTAATAAATTCATTACCAGGATGAGAAGCATGATCTTCGTTTGGTTGGTCATGTACTTCATGCTCGACATGAACGGGATCGTTACTTTCCTGCACAAAAAGGAATAAGTAATTTACATTAGTTTATTTATAAGGAACTAATTGCATGAGCATTAATAAATTATCATTAAACTATATAATTTTCACATACCTAGGCACCAGATGGATCAGCAGAAGATTGTGCAATATTCACAGACAAGCTTCTCCGGCGTTCAACAACGACGTCAAAGCCATGTTCAAAGCCAAGCTTCATGTAATCCGCACTGGGCAATTCTTTGAAGTAGTCGGCCTTCATATTTGCATGACGTCATTAATTTTAAATCCTTTTGTCAGAAGAAAACAAAAATAATAATCTGTATGATATTTGGATTCAGATTTGGGTTTTGTGATACTTACATATTGGGCCGCCAAGTTGGAGTAACCACCAGGCCCAAGCTTGTGTTGGCCAATTTTTTCAATTCTTGCCTTTGTGGCCTTAGATGTGTCCGAGAGCCTAATTAAGTTTTTAAATAAATTAGTCGATGTAACAAAATTGATATAAAAACTAGCAATAATAAGTCTTACCACTACATTTTGGAATGAATTGCATACCTCCCTGTTCCACCTAGTGGTATCTTTCCTGATTTTCTCAGGCCCTTCTCTTTTCCATCTTCCACCAGGGATTTCCACTCCATAGATGGAATCATTGCAAGGCACTCATACCTAGGGTTCTTTTCTAGGTGAACCCTATATTGGTCTCGGACAATCTTTAGATGTTTTCCAGCCTTCTGTAGTACCTTCGATGTATCAAAGGTATCTTTTCCTAACAGACAAACCAAATGATTAGTCAGATCATCCTTTAAAGCTTTTGGCTGCTTGTTCCACATTGTGCGGATGGTGGGCCTAAAGATCTCCAAGGCCAAATCATATAGATATTTTTAAAATATATCATTTCCTGCAAAACATTATTGCCATCATTAGTGAACATTAGAAAATATTATCGGTATATTAGACAAAAATTATAAAAAATAAATTGAACAATCTATAATGACTTGGAATCCTCTCTATCTTTATTAGAACCAGTTCTTCATTCACCAAAAATGTACACTTTATTGAACCGGTGCTAGTCACATGAGAAGATCCAGGGAATGCTTCCACATCTCTATCTAGCCCTGCATCCACCCCTTTTCCTACAACATCTGTTGTGGGTGGGGCACCATCGGCTTCACCCTCCGCTTCCCTCGACGGTGTCACAGAGCATGTTACCAATTGTTCAGTGGACAATATGGGAGCAGTATGTGGTGTACGTGGAGTGGTTTGGTCACTGGGACCAACATTGCCTTGACCACCACTGATAATATCCGTAGCACGCTGTAAATTAAACCCATTGTATTATAAGTTCAATAGCATATAAAATCAAATATTATAAATTTTTTATAAATGAATTTACATTTTTATTCGATAACTTATGTCCAGTTGTTTACGTTGCTATAACAACAATTGAAGCATTTGTTTGAGCCCTTCTGTTAGTGGAACTGCCAATGTCAGATGAACCAGATCCTCATTTTGTTTTTCCCTTGTCCTTTGTAGCACCCTCAACGGGTCTGCAGACTCTCTAATTTCACTATCTCTCATCAACCGAGAGACCTCATTCTGTAAAGAGTTTTGAGACGCCGTTTCATAAACGGAATCCCCTGTCTACAATTGAAATGTAAAAAAAAATTCTCAATCTTTGAAAATATAGTGTGCGCAAATAATTATATTAGGGATTACATCTAGGATTACCTGATGCCTAGTCGAGGGCATGGTCTGATCAACAGATGGGGATTTAACTCAATCAGACACCTGCAAAAAAAGTAGAGAACATTATCACAATGAACGCAATATGTATAAGCTAACAAATATAGAACAAAAAAAAAAATAAACGCTATGCTACATGTTTTATATGTGTACATTTTTCAAGTATTTAGAATGTGGAATTACATTTAGGATAAATGGTTGCCTCTAGTCTCCAGTCGTCTGATCAATAGCTGGGGAGTTTTCCCGGTCAATCTGCAAAAAATGTAGACAACATTACCATCATGAACGCAACCATAAAAACGAAAGAATACATAACAAAATAAACATAATGCGTCATGATAGACATGTTTATGATTTTAAAGTATTTGAAATGGAGAATTACATTCATGTTTGGCTGTTGCCTTGATGCTGTAGTCGGATGATCAATAGCCGGTTGGATTCCCTGATCAACACTCTGCATGGAAAATTGATAATATTATATAAACGAACCAAATATAATAATGAAAATACATAACAACGTATTTGTATGTCCATCCTAAAATTTAATATTACATTGGCAATATCGATGTATACCTGCTGGCTTGACTCAGGTTGACAAACATCTATGGAGATGGAGGTGCCCCTGAGAGAACCCTGCATCAAAAACATACTAAAAGTTACCTAAGGAAACATGAAATTAAGTAGATAATTTCAATTGAATGCTAACAAAAAATCCTATAGATGTTAAAATAATTAATAAAAGGACTTATAAATTGTTTGTTGTACCACAACCATACTAACATTGTTTGTATCTACACGGTTCAAATTGTAATCAATGAGCAATTCTTCGCCAGCAGCTATTGATTTAATTGCACATACAAAGACATAGTTTCCTTCACGCGACTCAAATATGCAGTTGGGTTTCTTTAATGTAGATCCTAGTTTTGTACTGTTTATAAACCCCACAATATTACCGGTTATTTTTGGCCTTCCGTCCATGTACATTGTTGCTCATTTATTTTGAGCTTTGTCTTTCAGTTGTATATAATTCGCTGACAACCCATATCTATGCATACTTCGTGTATATTGGACCAGGCGCATCCAGTCACTGTAGTTTTAACAGGGTCCAACATACTCCATCAATTCTATACATCTACCATATCAAACATTTATGCCGTCCATGCAAAACAAGCCCAATCCATGCAATGAGGACGGTGCAATTCTATATATCCTCTCATTCACACAAAAATCAGTGTTTACTTTAGGAAGATCGCTAGGCACCCATTGTTTCACTAGGTGTTGGTACCTTCAGGGCAGGTCGATGTCTCCCGCTGTCTAATAATCATAGGAACATGACCCCCCTCCTTGGAGAAAAAAATTCATGTGTTTGTCAAATTTTCTTCTGATCTTCTGACATCTAGTTGATCTAGCTCGTGTAGACCTACTGGATGTCAAACTTTCCTCTAGCATTCCCAAACTCCCTTCACTAGAGGAAGATAGGTCTGAGAAATACCTGTTTGGTTCTACCTGCACCATAGCCAAAAACAAATTTGGCATAAACATAGAAAAATACCAGCAAAAAAATGTGGAAAGACTTATAAGAAAAAAAACTTGGAAAGACATGTAAGCCAATAACTTGTTAAAGAAAAATATTTTCAAGAATGAGTTTGGTTAATAGGTGTGGGTGTTTGGTAGCCCTAAAAATTCTAATGTATGCCCCTCTTTTGGTTACATACAAGTCTCCATTCTAACTTATTGCTTGCATTGCCTTTTGATAACATGAATTGGGTAGGCTTCATAAGCTTCAAATGTATGCTTGTGGCCATTGTACTTTAGTCTTTCAACGTTGTCAAGCTTGAGACGATATGTTATGCATATGCATCACGTATAACACTGTAATTTATGCCAATATATGTCTATACAAAACTTGGAGGTTCTCCTTTAATGGACTATCTCCTTCAAAGAACATATCTCCTTTAAGTGGTTTTTAGTTTTCCCATGAATGATTTTGTGATGTTGTAGATGATTATCCATTTTACCTAATATGTTTTATGATCTTTTCCATGTTTTCTAGGGTGCACATACTTGTTGTTGATGACTTATTTTGCTTGAAAGTTGAATTGCCTAAAAGTGCACAGGTCTCATCTAGGACCCTTTAAGATTCATAATAACAACTATTGTTATAGGATTTTATTCTCCAAATGAAACACCAAAACCATACTTATCGGTTAATATTTGTGTAGGGATGTTTTTCTGATCTTTCCCATAATTTATGATACTAATGGGATTGTATGCAAAAATGTATGTATGCGCTAAGAAATTTTATGTAGGCCCCTCTTTTAGTTACATACAATTCTCCATTCTCACTTATTATTGCTTGCATTTCCTTTTCTTAACATTGCCTTTTCCTTTTACTGGCCTAACCCCTTTTCAACAATAATAGTTGCATATTTAATCAAGTGTTTTTCTACCGAGGTGGTTGAGTCAACCGAGTTGACCCCCAACTGAGCTAACTCGGCCTTTGAAATGATTGGAGTGACAATTTTGGTACCGAACCAATCAAATCAGGGTATGACTGAATGGATCGGTAACAAAATGGTCAATTCGTTCTAATTCGTACTAAATTGACCAAGTGAATGTGGGAATGCACAGGTCACACACATGACACTTCAATTGAAAAAAAAAATTAACTTAGAAATATAAACATCTAGCCTTCTAAACCTACTTCATTGTCGAGTCAATTAGGTTTGTAGGATTCCTATACATCATAACACTATTTGGAGTAAAACTCAACTTGCTTTCTAATGCATGAGCATAGGCTCATGGAAACAAATTCATCCATGTCTTGATCAAAGTCATATAAATTGAACAGGGTTTTTGTAGCTTAGGTTAGCTCAAGGAGCCTTTTGTTAGCTCATTTTGAGGTGAGGCAGCTTGCAGAAACTTGGGTAGCTCGAGAAGGACAGAGAGGGAAGAGAGAAACTAAGGGTTTGCTTGAAATTCACTTTCTGAATAGGGTTTTTATAAAACTAAGGTCTGCACAGAGTTATGGCAGGTGGTTCCTACATCACCTGCCAAGCATGTAATATCTCTCATGAAATGGACCAGCTCAATGAGTAACCTCCTATAGAGTGGATGTTTTAACCTCTGTGCACGCACATTGAGCCAATGAAAATCCAAAAGTTCTATACTCTGGCTAGAAACACAGTCTCCATTTTAACGCCAACATAGAGCATATGATGGCAAGCCAATGGGCTGCGGCACCATTGCTATAATGGCATATCCCATGGCATAACGCCCAAAGCTTGAGAAGCTTTCCCAACTTAATTTACAAACAATAAAATCAGAGTGTCATGCATACTCCCAAACCCAAACCATTATTAATGCACAGAGTAAATCCCACAAGATGAAAGCCATGAATCGAACCGAGTAAGTCAACAATTCAAAATGCAGCATTAAATCTACTACACAGTCCCAAATATTTACATAGTATAATATTTTATAAACATCGAATGAAATCATATATACCAAATCACATTGCAGTCCTTACATAAAAGCCAACGCGCAATGTATTTACACAGTGAGGCATGAAGCCTCTTTTACAATAGTCAAACTATTAAAAATGTTAAATGGCAAAGTTGTGAGCTATGGCACCATTACAAGTAATGGTGCAGCCACGACCCAAAGATGCCAAACCTCCCAACAAGAGTCCATTAAAAAACAGAGCAAGCTACATTATAAACCCTGAAGGCAGAATCAACAAGTGCCACACAAAACCCCAACCCAATAAAGTTTTCCAACTCAGAAATGCCTAGAATGAGAGGAGGCAAGTAAATCTTGCTATCATGCTTACCATGGCCATGAAGAAGAAATCCCAAATCAATAGTGTAGCTTGTGCAAACCCCGAAGCGCCTTCACGTTCACCTGCAGACAAACCAATGATGGCATGAAAAGCATGACCATGCCATGGAGAATACAACGAAGCAATGCATTTTTACATAGAGTCGATCTAGCTTACCTGCAAATCAATGGGGTCATCTCCCTTCTCCAAATGCATAGAGGCCACACTAAACCAAAATGCCAAAAACCATATTGCACAAGCAGCTGGTGACCATTAACGCATGCACAAACCCTCACCATAGTTTATGGAATCAACATTATACCATATACCAACCAAGTCATATGTTAAACCCTCTATACTATGGTTTCGCCACCCTTTAAATATCAACGCAGACTTAGTACTTAGGACATGGTATTTATACCATAGTCTCCCAACCTTATGGTATGAGCAGTCCTTAACACTATCATATAGTATTTACAATGTTTATCAATCCTGTTTGTGCAAAACTAGAGAAATTGTGTAATTACATCTATAGATGCGCTACAAAATGATGATCACTATAATAGTGACTCATAGATAAGAGAGGGGGTAAGGCGTGAAGCCCTATTATAAATTCATGACCCGAACAATGAGTTTCTCATTTGTAATGTAAGAAAGTTTGTAAATTGAATCCCTAAATAACCCACTAAATGAAGAAGGGTCTGTCTGCATTCAAGCTTGTCCCACAAAGGAGCAAACATCACAGTGTGCACAAAAAACCCTTGTCACAAAAAACATTATATATTATATGTTTTTTATTTTTATTATATATCATTTTATATTATATGCATTTTATTTTTATTATATGTTATTTTATATTATATAAATTGCCATAATAGTATTAGGATATTTTTATTATATCCTAACTTGAATAAAGAACCTTCACATTAATGAGGGAAGAACCATCTACATAATGACACATCCCTATCTTGGATAAATGAAAATATATGTTTGAAGGATGATTGAAAAATTTGAGCATGTGAGCATGGTGGTGATGATGATGATGATGATGTTGATGATGATGATTATGATTATGATGTTCATGTCGATGATGACAATGATGACGATGTTGTTGATGATGATGTTGATGATGTTGATGATGATGATGATGATGATGCTGATGATGACGATGACAATGATGATGATGATGATCCTGATGATGATGATAATGATTGTGATGACGATGAAAATGATGACGACGACGACGATGATGATGATGACGATGATGACGATGAAGATTATGATGTTGATGTCGATGATGACAATGTTGATGTTGATCATGACAATGATGATGATGATGACGATGATGATGAAGATGATGATGGTGGTGATGATGAAGACGATGACAATGATGATGATGATGATGTCGACGATGACAATGATGATGTCGACGATGACAATGATGATGATGAATACAATGACAATGATGACGATGAAGACGATGACAATGATTATGATGATGATGAAGATGATGACAATGATGATGATGACGACGACGACGATGATTATGATGTTGACGAAGACGATGGCTATGATTATGATGATGATGATGATTATGATGATGATGATGATATTGATGATGATGATGATGATGATTATCATCATCATGAGGATGACGATGATGATGAGTATCATCATCATGAGGAAGACGATGATGATGATGACAACGATTTTGAAGATGATGTGCCATTTGTATCATCATCTGTGTCAACATTGTAAGGATTGGCCATATCATCATCAACATCATCATCAGTTACACTCTGGCATGTCATCGTCGGAATAAACTTCAACGGCATTGTCTGCTACATCATCTGATTCAACTATTCCTTGGACATATTCTGTTGGATCATCATCATTAGCTAACTCAAGTTGAACATGCTCTTTGTCATCATAGTCTTCTTCCAGAGAACCCTCTTCATTACCATCATCTAGGTTATGCTTTATCGACCTTCCCCTTGGATTGTGTCTCACAACAAACGACCAACCCGGTTTACCTGGAACCTCTGAGTAAAATACTTGTTCACATTGGCTTGGAAGAACATAGGGTTCTATTCCTGGCTCAAACAACCTTGTGTTTACCATGGTAAATCCATTAGCATGTTCAATAAGAGTTCTATCGGGATCATGTTGATTCAATCGTAACATGTACCATTTGACAACGAATAGAACTACCCTAAAGGATTTAAAGTCACACTATATAATATCTTCCAAATACCCATAGTATAAATTTTATGAGACTTCTGGATGTCTCTTAGTTCTAGATGAAACATTGGCAACCTCAAAGACAGTCGAAACCCTAGAATCTGATGTTTTCTTTGTTTCATCCATTTTTTTGATCCGATATCTACCTCCATTGCAGACCATAGCCTTATGGTGTTTTACCTGCAATAAGAAATACATGAAAAATTTACACAACCAATCAGTCCGTATGCAACAATACATGGAAAAAGAGAACATGTACGTCAATAAGTATCAAACAAAATAAAATATTTAGAGGGATATTTGATTAATTATATACTTGCCATTTTATCTTTTACACCATATGCCAAATCGATTTCCCTTTCTGTGAGATTGTTATTTCCATTGCATTGTGCTTCTTTTACCAATCAAGCCACACCTTCCCATGATATTCCATGACCCGATTGTGCGCATCGTTCAATCCATACCTTCATCTAGTTAAGATTGTTTGTGATGTATAAATGAATTGCATCCCATTCTCGACCAACTGTTTAATGACAATAACCATTAAAATCAAAGAAATGTGTAAATCTCTTGAACAAAGATGTATATGCTCTTAATTGAAGCAATTATGACTAGAAAATACAATTAGAATATGAAGGATATAATAAAAATCCAGTAGCGAATAATTACCTTTCAGCAATATACCTTTCCCCTTCAGTTTCTCCCCTTCAAATTTTTTATTGGAGTCTGGATCACAAATGCGACATAAATTGAGCTTTGACGCTAAAATAGGAAGATATTCACTAACATACAACATGTTTTGGTATACCGTATATCCTTCCATCATAGAACCCTCTGGATGTGCTAGTTGTCTCACCAAACCCTTCATCAATTTCAAGTGCCTCTCAACCATCCACATGGACCTTGAGTGCATAGGTCCACACAACTCAATCTCCTCAATTTGGTGTATGAGGTACTGTTCCTGTGCATTGAAAAATACCAATGGTAGATGCTTCTGCATTTCACACATGAGATGAGGAATTTCTCTCATCCAATACTTTATATCTTATTTATGGATTTCTCTAGATGTTAACCATCTACAAGTGATGCAAACCAATAATGATATTTAACAAAAATAAACATTAAATTACAATATATGCTGAAATAGTGCACAAAAAAAAAAAATATAAATTATTATACGGAGAATTAAAGAAACACTAAGCACGTGCAAGTAATAGCTAGTTACCTCATGTATTTACCAAGATTATATATAACTTGTTTGACATTGTTGTCGAAGTTGTCCGGGAGAGAGAAAGGTAGAACATACTGTATCAATATACAAACCACGCCATTCATTAAAAAAAGAGTATACAAACAAGAAAAAATTATATGGGCATAACAATAATAATTACCTTGATGAAGACATGCCAATCATGTGTTTTGACCCCCGCAAAATCACCTTTTTTAGTTATGATATTCTTCAAGTTTGCACAAAAACTGGTGGGAAATTTAATTTTCTGCGTTACTTCTTTTACAACATTGCTTTCTTGCTCCGTAAACATCCATGGAATATATTTTATATTAACTTGTTCTCTGTTGGTATGAAATTGGATGACGTCTTTCATTGCATGGTTTCTTTCTTGAATGTCTTTGCACACTTTCACAACTTTATCTTTCTCCCTCCTTAGCTCTAGTAGTTTCCATAAGGTTTCAATAACATTCTTTCCAATATGCATTGTATCAAACAAATGAGCAATTTGTAGGTGCTCATAGTAGGGCAACCTGCTGAATTGAATAGGATAACTTTACATTCCTTGTGGAAGACCATTAATGCCTTCATGATCATGATAGACATCATGAATATTAGTTTGTAATTAATAAATTACATCATAAATCAAATATGGCCACTACAACAAACAACTCACAATAAAAATTAAAATACATAAAAATTCATATACGATGATCCATACATACCATGATGACCATTTCTATGGTATTGCATCTTCCAAAGGTGAGGTGTCATTCTCCATGGTTTTAATGCAGTCTCCTGCTTCCCATTCAAAAGATTTATTTCAGTTGTTCTATACCTGTGATTCTTAGAGAGGAAATGCCTATACTCATCAAGCACCTCCTTTCTTAAGCTTTTTGAACGTCGAGATTTTATCTTAGGACCACAAATTGGACATGCAAATTTACTCTTTGTTTGAAGACCTACAATATTTACATATGGAATATCTATGTCAAATATAATCATTTATAAAATATTCTAAGTACTCCATATCATTAAATGCAATTAAAGCGGAACTTAAAATTACAAACCACAAAATGAAGTTAACCCAGGGGCATCGTGTATTGTCCATACAACCATTGCATGGAATTGAAATTTCCTTTGTCGTATTGGTCTAGATACGTCATACATAGTTATGCCATTCCATAACTTCAATAGCTCATATATAAGATGTTCGATGTATACATTCATATCTTTGATTTGGAACTTACCTGATTCATAATTTGAAGAACATATAAAATATATCATTATGAGAACCATTAAGATCTATAAACTATGCAGAAGAGTAAACTAATAGATATATATATGAAATTAAGATACATATTACGACAAATGAGATGCCACAACTACATTATAAATAAAACAGTTTTCGTCAATAAAACCTGGAATAATCATCGACAACATTATGTGCTCCCTCTTTGATCCAGATGGAGATCGGTGGCCACCCACCTATTTCACTGGCTCAAAACAATTATCCATTGTGGCAGTTTCCTAGTTATTTTTCTGCAGTTTTTCGAGTCCTAAACTTTCGGGGCCGTTTTGAGGCCTTAAACAATGTTTTTTGGAGATTTGGGACCAAATGGTTGCCATCAACATGCATTTGGTTGACCAAAAGTTGTAAATCTTAGACATACCTTTCCAACGAGTTATCGAACGCCCAAATCGGAGATCGTATGCAAAAGTCATGACCCCAGGAAGTTGACTGTTCAACTTACCACCTTGGGGCCGCAAACTTTATGATGGTTCATCTTCTAGGCTTACGTTTTGGACTTTTGGGGTTCTCACCCTCATTATTATTATAAATAGGCCCCTTTGGCCTCATTTTGTATTAAGCTTGGCACGGATGAGCGTAGCATCCACATCTCTTCTCAGAGATAGCTACCACCATTCTAGCAATTGTATTACAGTCTGTTCTATTTCCGCCATTTAATAGAATATGTGTTTACTGTATCTCTATTATCTTTGCAAAATGTCTATTATTATGATTATGTATATGTTCTTCCATTTCGTTCGCACATAAATCTGGATCAGTGGTATCAGAGCAATCTGCTCTTTGATTGTTTCTTGGCGCATGTCCTCGACGAGGTTCGAGTATAGAGAGTCTGGTCTCGAACTAGTTTCACTTGATCATTCTCGCTGTCCCAAACGACCTCCCATGGCGGAAGAAAAGAGAGACGACGGAGCAGGAGATCCTATCAAGTCGCTGCTTGAGGAAGCCCTTGAGCGACAGAGGAACGAGATGATGGATAGTTTCACCCAAATCCTTCAACGAATGCCGACAATGGCAAGTGCATCTTCCACGAGCAGCCGGTTCGGGGATGCAACTCCCTTTAAGGTACAAGTTAACTTTGATATTCCTTTATTTGAAGGCAATATTGATGTAGATGCCCTGGATAATTGGTTGAATGTTCTAGGAGGGTATTTCTCTGTCTATAATTTTTCCGACAGAGGAAAGATCACCTTTGCGCTCCTTAAGGCAGTCCCCCATGTCCAAAATTGATAGGGTACTTATTGTGAGCAAAAATCATCAGACGAGTCTGGAATGTTTGAAACAAATCCCTGGGCCTCTTTCATAGATGCCGTCAGGGAACAGTATTACCCTGTGGGAAACTATGATGACCAGTACACAAAATGGACCATTCTGGGTCAAGACAGGGACCAGACGGTGTTGGAGTACACCAACAAATTTCATACTCTGCGGACAAAGATGAGTATCAAAGACTTCAAGTGGCACCTAATCCTGAAATATCGTAGTGGTCTACATCGGTACATCCGAACTGAGATGGACTTCCTCGACATCTCTTCACTTGGCTTCGTCTATCGGTATGCTGTCAAAATCGAGGAGAAATTTCGACAAAAGAACAAGCGAGACTCTGGACCTGCGAATCCACCGCAGAAGCAAGGCAAGGGAAACCCTGGCCTGTAGAACACAACAAAAGAAAATGACAACCAATCCCTGCCACAAGCAAAGAAGGGAAATCGAAAGACAAAGAAGGACACTGGTAAGTGGTGCGAATTTCATAAAATCCCTTGGCACAACATTGATGAATGTCTCTCAAAGCAGTCATTAGTGGCCGAGATCAAATCTTCAGAATAAGATCCTGATTCTGATTCTGAACCCAATGCCACAGCCGCACACAATGGGAGGTAGATCATTGATGCAGACCCCACTGCCACTGTTGCTATTGCACAGATTCAACTAAACAATCCTGAAGAGTCAGAGGCAGAGGAGCGCCTATTCCACTCGCATATGTAGGTGAAGGGGATGCCTCTACATTTTGTTGTTGACAACGACAGCCAAAAGAAACTGATCTCAGCAGAAGTCGTCAAGAGATTGGAGCTTCCAACAACACCACACCCGCAGCCTTACAAAATCGGTTGGCTAAGCCAAGCATGTGGTATCCACATTACTTAGCAATGCCTCCTACCATATGGCATCAAGCCTTTCCAAGACAAGGTACTGTGTGATGTGGCCCCACTTGAAGTTTGTGATGTTCTTTTAGGACAACCATATATGTGGAAGCGTCATGCTGTATATGAGTCATGGCCTCGCAGTGTCATTGTCACTTTGGGAGGACAACTCTACCGAATCCCAGAGACAGTTTCACCTACTACAGTCTCGCAGGGTAGGAAGATAAGCTCCCACACCAAAATTTTTTTCCTCTTCACAATTGCATCTGAAGGAGAACATAAGATCACAGAGACCTCCACACCCTCTGCACAGGGTGTCTCTTCTCATCAGACACAAGAAGAAGACAGAGCCATTGTTTCCTCATATATCCGAGTACCTCTACGATGCAAGGCCACGCATTCAAGGTGCTCATCCATAAACAAATCATCCAGACAACAATTACAGCCCTCTTGGGATGCCAAAGAAAAACAACCTCTTCACTTCAACAAATGTTGCACCAGGAGATCAACTCAACACACAGTTCGAGATATGATACGGGATTCGACGCAATGGAGAACATTGCTTCCTAAGGAGGGAGGATTGATCCAGATGGAGATCGATGGCCACCCACATATTCCACTGGCTCAAAACAATTATCCATTGTGGTAGTTTCCTAGTTATTTTTCTGCAATTTTTCGAGTCCTAAACTTCCGGGGCCGTTTTGAGGCCTTAAACGACGCTTTTTGGAGATTCAAGGCCAAATGGTTGCCATCGACATGCATTTAATTGAAAAAAAGTTTTAAAGCTTAGACAGACCTTTCCAACGAGTTATCGAACGCCCAAATTAGAGATCGTATGCAAAAGTTATGACCCCGGGAAGTTGACTGTTCAACTTACCACCTTGGGGCCACAAAGTTTATGACGGTTCATCTTCTAGGGTTACGTTTTGGACCTTTGGGGTTCTCACCCTCATTATTATTATAAATAGGCCCCTTTGGCCTCATTTTGTATTAATCTTGGCACAGATGAGCGTAGCAATCACATCTCTTCTCAGAGATAGCAACCACCATTCTAGCAATTGTATTACAGTCTGTTCTATTTCCGCCATTTAATAGAATATGTGTTTACTGTATCTCTGTTATCTTTGCAAAATGTCTGTTATTATGATTATGTATATGTTCTTCCATTTCGTTCGCACATAAATCTGGATCACTCTTTATTGACAACCATGGAGGAATGTTATTGTTGATAACAAAAATAGGCCACACCGTGTAAATGGATTTCATCTGTGCAAATGGATTAACACCATTTGTTGCCAAAGAAATCCTAAGATTGCGTGGTTCTTATTTAAAGTGAGGCCACTTTTCCTCAATATCTCTAAAATCAGCACCATCTGTAGGAATTCGGATAATATCATCTTGACTTCTGTTCCTGGCATGGTAATCCATAAATTGTGCTATGTTTTTGCACCTAAACAGTCGTTGCAAACGTGGAATGATGGGAATATAACGAAGAACCTTCTAAGGCACCTTTTTTGTTACTTTGTCTATACGATATCTACTTACATGACATTCCGGACATTCTGTTGCAAATTCATGCTGATTATAATATATAACATGGTCATCATCGGGGCATGCATGAATTGCTTCATAATGCATTCCAATCTCTTTCATGATGGAAGATAAATCTCGAAATGTGTGAGGTAAAATATTTGATGGTGGTAACAAAAAATTAGCTATCAATCTACAATTTTTTTTTGTTAATGTAATAAATAAATAATATTAACGAAACGTGCTTCATTCGTACGATGATCAATAATGATTAACAATACAATTATTAGAGGAATGCAAATAAACTTTATCACGATCCTATATATGTGATGGATTATTTTAGATACCTTAGCATACATGTGATTGCAATTTTTGAAAGACCATTCATAACCTTCAAGTTCATTATCAACAATATAGTAGAGAGAAGATTTGTTTTGGAGCCTTCATAAAGGGGTTCATATGCCTTATTGAGAAGAGGTATATCGTGAACATCATCAAATTAATCATCATTTTCATTAACAACATCATCGTCATCCATTCTAACATTAAATGAATCATGGATCAATGTATTTGTACCATCATCTTTAATTACATCATCAGCATGATCATCTTGTTCAATATGATCATTCACTTGTTCTCCATTAAACATACACACTCCATGATCCTGATCCTGAACTTGTTTTGAAAGCACTTCCTCTAGATGACATGCTATAGGGTGTCTTTCCTTTATTATAAATACAAGGAAACATCAATAGATATACATTAATATATGAAAAAATAATAATACATACAACTACCAAAAAAAACGAATATAATAATGTTTATAATGCTAAACCTACAAATGGACGATATTTGTTCCTCCCCTCAGTTTGTCCATGTTCCCTGCAATGTTTTGTGGCTGTTGAGATCAATATTCTTCTCCTCTTAAATCCCCTGCATTGAGTACATGGACAATAACTTTTTCCATCACCCCTTTGTTTCACTGCATCCCATAGTCTAGCAAGCAATTGTCAGTTGTCTTCGTTTGGATCCGGAATATTTAATCTATTTGACATTTTGTCATAAAATTCGTTAATGAATATAATCGGTTGTCTTAAAAAATCAATTTCCATGCATCAACCACGCATTAAGGTTTTTTCAAACGGAGGGAAATCGAAGAATAAAAAATTCCCGGCAAATTGTCTATTGATGAAAAAAAAATTCACGCAACCACCCATTGAAGAATAAAACTATTCCTGAAAACGTCCGTCGAGGAACAAATAATTTTCGCAATCGTCCATCGCTTCTACAACAAACATGTCGTAATCTTTAAAACAATTTATATTTATAATGGACATGCATCGGATATTCGATGCCTTGAACATAGTTACCGTTAAAAGTATGGGACCATAAAATTTAAAATCATGTAAACCTTAATTTTTTTTACAAAAAAATCTATACTGATTGTCGGATATCCGATGCGTATGAGTCCGATATCCGACTTGTTTTGGTTCATAGACGTCAAATATCCGACATGGAGGTGTCGAATAACCACCACTACAGGAGTTGAGAAGTTGACTCCTATCCGGCACTGAAGTGTTAGGTAACCGCCACTACAAGCGTCGAAATTTCGATGCCCAAGTGTCAGATAATTGATGGAGCTATAAATATTTTGTTGTTGGCATTCTGTAGATTGATTGTTGTCCGACACATCCGTGCAAAATGTCGGATGACGTTGGATTTTGTCGTCGGATTTCGGGTTCAAATATTGTAATGTTGGGTTGGTTTTGGGGTGCGAGGAGGGGGGCCATGCGTCCTTTTGGAACCCTGAGTTCCGCCTTCAAATTCTTAATGAGTTTCCTACATATCTTAACTAACATTTGGGAAATTGAACGTTGGAAAGACTTTGGTGATACGGGTTAAAGATCTGATTTTTTTGAATGGAGGAACTGATATATGTGAATATTGCGGTGGTATGTGTTGGAAAATGGTATAGTTGGAAGACCATAGCGGAGTTTGATGGTATGTGTTGGAAAATCGTATATGAGGTGGCGTCGTGACTGCTTGTTGTGTTGGCAGATGGTTAACATTTTTATCCCCAAGCCTCAGTGTTGGCATATGAGTCGAGAGCTTAGCCCTCGACCCCCCCCATTTTGAAACAATACTTGGTGTTGGCATATGGGTCAAGGGATTAGCATTTGACTCCCCCCTTTTGAAACAATGCAATGTTTCAACTTTTAATAAAAGTTGAACACTATAGATAATAAGGAGCACTAGCATAAGCCTTGGCTAAGGGAACTTTACGAAGACTTTGGGAGAAGTTGGAGGTCATGGGTTCAATTCCCATGTACTCCACAAAATTTTTTATAAACATTACACTGACAATTTTTTTCCCAAACTACCAATTTTACAAAAACTTCAATTATTGATAATTTTTGCATCCGGAGGTCGTTTCACGTTTACATTAACAATTTTTTTTTCCAAGCTACCAATTTTTCCAAAACTTCAATTATTGATAATTTTTGCATCTGGAGGTCGTTTCATGTGAAACGAGCATTGATAGAAATCTCTTGACGATATATTTAGCACTGTAATATTTATTTCACTGTTTGAATACTTTCATTCTGATTGAATTTTGAACATCCTCCTGGATCAAACCTTCCCACTAGGAAGCTTTTGGTCCACCAAAAGCATGGAATCATTTAGAAAATAGGTGAGGGTACATCTTCCTCACTCTTCTGGTCTCTAGCCACTGTGATTTTCTTGGATGCATTCCTTTAATCCCCACATGAAGAAATTACATGTCATCTCTTCATGAAGATCTGGCCTTCTTATCAAGTATTACATATTCCTGAAGTTCATTGAGATATTCATGACAAAACTTGTCAACATAAGGTGCTTGAACCTGTACATCTTGGTCTACAATCATAAAAGGCTCATACAGTTTCATGGTTTCCACATTAACAATGGAATACATTTGCATATAAGGAGATAATTCTAACTAGAAAGCATTATTATCGGCTTTATCCAAAATTGTAAAAGGTGCATACTTGATAGGATTCAACTTTTTACCTTCACCCTGGAGTTGATCTTTGCTGATATGAAGCCATACTCAATCACCAATCTATAAATGATTATCTATTCCATGATTATAATTGTTACGATTAATTAATCCTCCCTATACCCACATAATTCTATTTGATGCATTTAGTGTAGCTTAGGAGGTCATCATCACCCACTAGTGCATGGGGGACACATCTAAGGGTGATTTTCCACTTACTACATCTGATTGCATAAGTTTAGGAGTGTTAGGGACTAATCCCTACATTATAGGAGCCCACTTTGAGTGCCACCAGTAGTCACCTTCAGCTGTATGTGGTAGGTAATCAGTCATGCCCAATTATGCTTTAGTTACAATCATTTAAATCACAATCAGTTAGATTAGTGCCAATTTTCATGATTCATGGGAGTGTAGGTGCCATTAGTCACCTACCCTCGCCTGCCATCATTAGTTAATTGATTGTAGATTGATTTGGTTATCTGGAGTTAACTAGTGAGCTCCAGTTGTGATTATTTCCACACTGATTTAGCTAACCAAATAGTTTGAGTTGGTGAATTCAAATCCTATCAACAGTATTTGAATTCTAATTATTCTATTACCATTGTATTAATGATTGTATAATTAATATTGACGTAATAATAATCTATGCAATACTTGTCTGATTTATGTCATGAATCTAATGTTCAGTTTACATTGATTTGATAACTCCACTGCATACTTCTTTTCAGATAGCTCTTATTTTGGATTGTAGATCTGTGGTTCATGAAATTTAACATGGTATCATAGCCTATGTTCAGTCCAACAACAAACCTCAAAAACCTCCATGCTTACGCCAGAAGAAACTGAGTTTCCACATAATTCCTATAATCATTGCATTGCTCCCTCTAGATTTTGTCCAGAGAATTCTATCTAGGTGTGACAGACTCTGGAAAAGTGCACATGTCGAGGTGGAAAGGTTTGAACTGACAAATATTTGTGTATTGAAGTTTCTTTTGCAATGATTTTACAGGTACCTACGTAGCTCTTGAATATTTGTTGATCATCATATAGTGAAATGGAGAATTCATTTCCTCTATCACCTAGAATCCTTAAACCCTTCAATTAGATTAAATGGAGGAAAGATATGTAGATATACTTGTGCAACAAAATGGGAAGAGAAGTTGAGCCCCAACAGTATTTTGAGAAATCCAATTTTCTGAATTGGCTAGATGAATCCTTTAGCTTCATGTGCATCCATGTATCTAGGGAGTTGTTGTTCCACCTTGAGGGACTCAAAAATCCAAAGGAAGTATGGGACAAGCTTGAATCATTTTTTGGAAAACAAGATGAACTTAGAGGCCATATTATGGAAAATGAGCTCATTGCACTCCAACCCAACAAATTCGAGACAATTCATCAGTTCTTCTCGAAATAGAAATTCCTAGCCTTGTAATGCAAGCAATGTGGGATAGATTTTTCACATTCTACTCTTTGTGGGATAGAATTTTTAATCTTTGTATCCACATTCTACTCTGGAACTAGAGTATCCAACCCAAATTGGAAAATTCCTTCTCTGGATGCATTTGCAGAGTCATTGACCTAGGAGCAAGACAAATTGATTCAGATGGGAGTGCTCAATGTCTCTAAGAATCAAGCCCTCTTAGTTGGAGACTCTCCGGAAGAGAAAACTAAAGGGAAGAAAAAAGGAAAGGAGAATAAATTTTTTTATTTAAAGTCAAAGGAGAAGCATAACCCTTCTGATGGAGCCTTAGGTTTCAATAAGAATAAGAACAATACATTTGAGAAAGCTAAGTGCTCCTATTGTATGAGAGGATTTCATCCAGAGAGCGAGTGCATGAAGAAAACCCTTGAACAACTATCAAAGATCCTTGAACAAAAGAATATTTCCCTTCCACAAGGTACAACGAAGTCTGAAGCCGGAAAAAAGACAGAAGAAAAAGAGAGTTTCCATTCCTTGAAAGCAAGCTTCTCTCTGTCAAAGTCTTATAAAATTGATTCAGGAGCATCCAACCACATGGTTGCTTCATAAGAATCCTTCACCTCTCTGGATCTCTCAGGAGGATCTACCATTCATATGAGGGATGATTCACAGATCCTAGTTGTAGGGAGAGGTTCTATCAAAATCTAGCATGGAGAGTTCAAAATGTTGATCTATGTGCCCTGTATTGAAGAAAATTTGGTATATGTATATCAAATGACACATACTTTCCCACCAAAGCGAGTGGTATTTGGTCTCGACTCATTGGATATCACAAATATCTCAACTTGGAATATTATAGTGAAGGGTGTTGCAAACCATGCCTCCATGGCATATAAATTCTCAAACTTTCTACCATACTTAGATCCAGTACAACCTTGGTAGCCATTCAAAAGGGGAGGTAAAAACATTCTATCTACACCTTTTGTTAATGATGTATTGTCTAAATTTTCATATTTAGAAGATGAGGAACACGATCAGCATGATCTTGATACTGAGATTGATCTTCAAGAGGATCTAGATCCAGCTCTAGCTCCTATTCCAAATTAGAATCCTAAATGGGCCCAAAAGATGAGTGAAGTAGCTGGGAATGTTGTTGGGGATCCAGATGACAGAAGACAAATGAGATCCTAGTATCAAAATGAACATGTTGCTCTCTCTCATTTAGTTTCACTTCCTTCAATGAGGTGCAACAAACTTCCTGAGATATGTTATTTGATCGTGAGGACTGATCCACAATTCTACCAACTGAAGAACAAATTGGATCAAGTCACCATTCCTCTAGAAAGAAGAGACAAAGTCAATATTCCTTCTCCTATCTATCAACAAATTGGAAGAATATGGAAAAATTCACATGCATAGTCCCAAAATGTTGATGCACAAAAGAACCAACATTCTGCATTATTGTTCCATAGAGTTGTAGATTGCAACAATTTTTTCACAAGTTTTAGCTCTAAGAGAAAAAATTTCTATTAAGTATGGAAGCTTGGTTCCTATTCACCTACTTATTTTGGGAGGGTGGGGGGGGGGGGGGGGGGGGGGGGGGGGGGGTGTGGGGGTCGCATGATGTTTTCCCCATTTCTCTTGTTTATTAAGCAATATTTTAGTTCATTTAGATTATATGGGTGACTTATTGGTCCAGTTGTCAAGGCCAAAGTTGTCCAAAGTTAGGATTAAGGGGGGGTGTTGGGATTAATTAATCCTCCCTTTACCCACATGTTATCAAGCAAAATGGCACTTCTTCGTCTAAGTACCGACATCCAATATGTCGGGACACAAAAGGAAAAATAGGATTGAAGTCACCAAAATACTATAGATGGGCATGACTATTGATACATCATCTCCTCACAAACTGAATATATTTTTATTTGGACATTAGGGTTGCACATGAGACTATCTACACAACAACCAGCATGTCACATGCGAGTATTTGCATTGCAACTCGCGTGTACATTGAACACGCGGGTTTGCTTAAAGAAAGGCGTGTGTCATACATGACTTTCCTATATCAATACTCGTGCGTACCTTAATTTAAATTTAAAAAATATAAATCAAGATTAGTCGATGTTGGTTGAGCCCTTAATCATAGCTATCTCAACTATCTCAACCATCTCAACCATCGATTTCCCCATGTATAAATAGAAGGCATGGGATGGGGCTAATCAATCATTCTTAGAAGAGAAAATTTATGCTGGTGGTATGCCTTTAGACATCTTGGAGCAATAGAAATCAGTGTCCTCGGTTTGTAGAGGAGTCCTTGTTTCATAAGTTGGGCTGTAATCTCACCATTCTCTATTTATTAATAAAGAAATTTCTTCTTCCAATTGTTGTATTATTGCATTCTTGTATATGATGGATCATGAATTATTTTAATTGTTTTGTGATAAATATGGTGTTTCATTAACCATTGATATACATATAAGATATTGCTATAAGAGCTTGTTCTTTACAGGTGATTGGAGAAAGCCCTGGAAGTTGTGGAAGTGACTAGAAGAGGAGAAGAAAAGCTTGGCTCAACCATCATAAACCATGTTTGCTAAGTTTTCTTCCTATTCCTATTTCAATTTCTACATAGCTCATTATCTGCAAGTCCATATTAGCAAGTTGGTAACCCCAGAGACCCTAGGTTATAAGGGTGTTTTTTCCTAAACAATAGAACTAGCGACTTTGCTAGGGATTCCAGCCTGTTGTGGGTCCATTCTTTAGGTTCCCTTACTAGTCATTGCTCTTTTTTTGATTCTAGGTGTGATTTGTCTGCTTTTTTCCTTTGATTTTTAGTTTGGCATGTTTAGGACATGTCTGCTAGTACCTTTTTCTTTGAAAAACTTTTAGCAGCACATGCGGTTTGCTTTCTGGATAGTCGCGTGTCATACGTAGGTTGCTTTCTGGACAGTTGCATGTCATATGTGGTTTGTCTTTATATATAGTTGTGTGTTTGTTGTAGTTTTCTTTAGGTTCATTAGGGTTTTGATTGTTCTTGTCTTTTTTCCTTTTGAATGCTTGTGAGGGTTCCGTTTCTGACATGATTCTATAAGTCTTAGGTCTGTACATCTCATAGCTCACTTGATTTCTTCAAGTCCTTAAGTTTTTGTGTTTGAATTTATTTCATTGGTGAGTGTTGGTAGTCCTCTTACTTGGCTTTATGGGTTTGAGTGCTTGTGTTCTAGGCCAGTGATCAAGTCCTTTGAATACTTTATGCTCTGTATTGTTGTTTGTAGTCTGAGTTTGTCATTCTCCCTTTTGTGGATCTAGTAAGCTTTTGAGTTTGATAGTTCTACCAAGCTTAGGGTTTGTCCCATTTTTTCCTTTTGGTTGAAGTGTGTTACTTTGGGATCTCTTTTCCTCATTTCACTGTTGTATGTTTAGATTAGTCAAGTTTGCTCAAGTTTTCATTCATTTGCATTGTAATTTTTGAAGCTTTTTGAAAAGAAAAGACAAAAATATTTTATACTTTTTGCATTAGCTTGCATCTTAGTGTTCTTTTCATTATTTTTCAAAAAAAATTTCAAAAATTTTAAAATTCTTGTAGTTTCTCATACTTGTAGTTTTAATTTCATTAGCTTTCATTTTACAAGAAAAGAAAAGAAAAGTTGGCTTTTGTAGTTGCAATTTGCTTACTTTTATACATCATTTTTTCTTTTTCTACCGAGTTTATAACACCATACAGTTTCACCATCGATACCTCTGATTAATAACAACCAATTAAAAAGAACGATTAATTTACAAATTCTAGTAAGTTTCTTTTTTCTAGGCTCTTACATCAACTAGTCTAGGATAGGCTTGTGGAATAGGGAATTTTAACTGTCCATAAGTATTTGACTTCAAACGTAGTTGGATTTTCACTAGGTGAATCCATCTCTACATGAGTTCATCTGGAAAGCTCCTCTCACACAGGAGTTAAGCATGAGGTCACGTTAGGACCTAATTGAGGAGATAACCCTCTGATTCATTGTTTGAGCATAAATCATGATTTTTACACATCTGGGGATCTTTTCAATACCACCTCTTGGGCCTCGTGTGGTGTTGTTGTTGACATGTGTTCAATATTTTCTACCCTACCCATGCATATGACAGGCTTGTGACTGTTTCGCTAGACTCTCAGTGTAGTTGTGGTAGCCTTTAATCTCTTGACACTAGGGTTCATGTTGATGTATATGTAACTTTGGAATGTATTCTTCTATGTATCTTATGTATTGTAACCTGATGTTTATTCTGGGATGTTTCTATTATGTATTTGAGTCATGTGGTCATGCCCCGATGTTCCGATCGGGAGGATTAATAATGTAATCAAGTCATATCAAGTCATTAGGTAATTCCCCACAGTTTCGAGGCACTTGAGTTCTTATACACTAATTAAGGTGTAGGCTCGAGTAGTAATTGTTAGGTCGAGCCTACGTGTGAAAGTGCAATTCAAGTGAACGGATGAATATAAATAGAGAGTGAGAGTCTCTCTATTTATCACTTGTGAAATACATCACTTGCTCTCCCAAGTGTGGCGCACTACTGAAGAAGGAAATTTTGGGACTAAACAGAAGACAGAAGACTACTGCTGTTTTGGGAGGTCTCTTACTGTTTTGGTGCTGATTCTATCGTAGAGGAAGTTGCGGGGTTTTCTCCTTTATGGTTTCCCTGAGGAAAATCTCTTTATGTCTCTTGTCTCTTGTGATGTGCTTATGTTTTATTGCTGTGCTTGTTATTCTCTCAGTGAAAAGATCCTAAGATTATAATGCTAGCTTAATGTGATGAAAAACTAACATGGTATCAGAGCTAACCTGAGAAGAAGACATTGTGAAGCTATAGGAAATAGGGCTTCCTAGTTTTTTGACCTTCCTCCACATATTTTCAGCAAAAGTAAGGTGGAACAACTCTCCTCCTTAGGGCGCATCTTTATGTCGAGGCAGAATTTGATTCCGAGCGTTTTCAGTCTTTGATGCGGAAATTATGGCTTTCTACAGAAGAGGAATTTTTTGATTGAGACCAGCATAGGGTTATTATTCTCTTCCAAACCGAATTTTAGAGACCTGGATCAATAAATTTGGTTGGGTGAAACTCTAGGAAAGTCAAACCCTAGTTTGACCCTGAGTTAGGAGAAACCCTAAATACTAAAACTGCTAAGTTTTGGTACAGTCACTATATTCTGAGATTGGAGAAGTATCAAAAGCAGAAAATTGTAGGGGCCAAAGATAAAATCCTTATGAATGCTGTGTCCAAAAATCAGCCTCAGATTCGCTATATTCTGGGAGATATGATCTCTCAAAGTTAGGGTTCCAGCCTCTTCTAGAATTCATCCCTAAATAGGACATCTGGGGAGATCTGCAATATCTTGGGCTATAGAGGTCCAAATAGAATTACTAAAGATGTTCCAGAAAGGGAACGAAATTTACTTTTGGTGGTCCGAATATCATACTTAAAAGATGAACCAGTGACATGTGGCATTCCGTACAACTTCGCTATTCTGAACAGTCCTGTAAAAGGTCACCTTGGGAAAAGGATCATAAATCCGAAATGGTGAAACCAATTATGATGAAACCTATGGTTTTGGATCAGGGACATGTGAGATTACCTCAATGAAAAATTTAAGACACAGAGGATCAATAATTTCGGAGATATCATAGAAACAGTAACAGACATTTCTGCAGAAGAAATCAGAAAATTAAGGCTTCCTGTTTTCGGAGCTTCCCTCCACTGTTTTTAGAAAAGGAGTACATTGGATAGGACCATTTGAAGAGTTCTATCTATTTATCCAATCAGATCTAAAAGATTCCAAGTTTTGAAAATTAGGGTTTCTGTGGCAAACCCTAGATCAGCCAGCTCCGGAACCAAGATGGACACCTCAAATCGGTAAGATTTAATCCTTTGCTATTTCCATTTGAGGTTCTCATTTCAATATGATATATCACATCAGCTTGGTGACAAGATTGGGGAAGTTGAAAACTTCCAAGAATTTGATCTCTCTGAAGAAAATGGATTGGACACCTACATGAGTATAGAGGTTCCAATTTCATAGGGAGACGAGGTTAGAAGCCTTTCACAAGAAGAACTTGGTCAAGGCCAAAGAAGAAAACATGCTCATGTTGCAAAGGATGATGAACCATCCAGAAAGAGATCCAGATATGAAAGTGAATATTCTTCAAGCAAGGATGAATATGTTCTGATATAAGCTCTCATAGGTAACATTACTCATGGAAGTGATGATTGGCTTATAGACAGTGGGGCTTCCAATCATATGACAGGATTCAAGGAATCCTTTGTAAGACTATCAGAACATGAATCACCTCACAAGGTGAAACTAGGAGATGACTACCAATATCCAATAAAAGGTAGTGGGGAATCTTCATCCAAGCTAGACTCTGGTAAGTCTCTAATAATGAAAGAAGTATTGTTTGTTCCAGGACTCAAGAAGAACCTTCTCTCCATTTCAGCATTGATGCAAAAGGAATGCGGGTTGCATTCATAGATGGTCAAGTCATCATGTGGCCAAAAGAAAAGAAAATTGATGATGCGGTAGTGATTGGAGAACAAGAAGGAGGCTTGTACAAATTGAAGGGTCATCCAGAACAAGCCTTGATCCATGATACATAGATCCAAATGAGCTTTGGCATAGAAGGCTTGCACATGTGCACTACAGAGCACTACCTATTGCAAGCAAAGTTGTTGAAGGACTTCCAGAATTCCAAGCAAAGCATGATGGAGTTTGCAAAGGATGTGCGAAAGGGAAGAATACAAAGAAGACATTTCCTAGCAGCGAAAGCAAAGCCAAAGGCATTCTAGAAATCATCCACTCCGATGTATGCGGTCCAATGTCATCAAACTCACTAAGCGGGTATGCATACTATGTTTCTTTTATTGATGATTTTTTCTAGAAAGACATGGATTTAATTTATGAAAAACAAAGATGAAGTGTTCAGCAAGTTCAAGGAATTCAAAGCCTTGATCGAGAACCATACTGAAAAGAAGATCAAGACCATTCAATCAGATAATGGTGGAGAATTCACTTCGAATGAATTCAAATAGTTATGCAAAGAAGCAGGGATTAAGAGGGAGTTGTCAACTCCTTATAATCCACAACAGAATGGGGTTGCAGAATGGAAGAATAGAACTATCATGGAAGCTGCAAGAGCTATGCTACTTATGCATCTTTGAGCTGAAGCTGCTAGAACAACAGTGTATGTACAGAACCGTACTCCACATAGAGTACTCGAGAACAAGACTCCTGAAGAAGTCTTCTCCGGCAAGAAACTAGAATTCAGCCATCTCAGAATATTCGGTTGTCCCGTGTACATACATATTCCAAAAGAGAAGAGAACAAAACTAGATCCTTCAGGAAAGAAGGACATATTTGTGGGTTACTCTAAAAGCTCGAAGGCTTACAGAATCTACTTCCCAGGATACAAGAAGATTGACGTCAGTAGGGATGTAACATTTGATGAAGACACAACTTACAACAAATCCAAAAAGAGACCTACTGAAGAACCTGAAGAAGCAGAAGAAGAAGCCTCCCAGGATCGTGGAATTCATTCATTCAAGGAATGTGTTCTAGAAGGAAGTGATTACTTTCAACAAACTCTGGGAAGAAGAAGAAGCTTGACTCATAAGAAGAGAAGAGAAGATCCCTCAAGCAATGAGGAATATGAAGAACTCAACTCTTGAAGAACTTATTATCCTCCTTATCATTTGGATAAGAAACGATGCTACCATGAATGAAGAAGATGATGAAGCTGAAGGCTCAAGAAGCAGTCTACCCACGAAACAAATAAAGATAAGTATTCAATTTCCATTTCATTATTTTGTTATGCATTTGTTTATATTCAGTTGATGTATTATGAATGATAGGATGTTTGCATTACCGACAGTATACTACTAATATGTATGTGATGGGTAAGTAGCTCACGGTGCTATACAAATTCTCCATTGCTACTTATCTAGAATGAAACCTCTTTGCTGACATATTGGATTAGTGCACAATCTCAATGTTGTCCTGGTAGAGATGGAAGGCATCTAGAAAGTTTCAGTGAGATATGGATGAATGTTGTATTGGCTAAAGTAGTTGCATGATCACATATTTATGCATAATAACTTTCCAGTATGAATATTCCTTATGAAATGTTTCTAACCATATAAATGCATTTGACTTGTAGGAAATACCGCATACATAATCGCCTACAAGCAAAGAAGAATGAAGACTTGTTTCGAAGAACAAGTGACGACAGTTCAAAGACAAAGATTAATATGATGAGTGCAGTGACATCATTAATGCAGAACCTTCTAAGAAGAAAGGGAAGACCAGTTCAAGAAGAATGATGTCAGGGCACAGTATCAAGACCTGAAGAGAAGTTCATAGTTCCATCATGCAATAGATGGAAACATCATGGGATACAAAGCAAGATTCGTAGCACGAGGATTCTCATGAAAAGAAGGCCTAGACTACGAAGAAACATTTGCAGCCAGTAAGAGTTGAAACACATACATGATGAGATTTATGAAGATCTTAACCTTTTCTACAAGGTTGAAGATGCAAGTCTATACACTAGATGGTCACATACAATATTAGTAGCATAGGAAGCTACTTGTCACTCCAGTACATAATGTTTTCAGTGCATAGAGCACAGAAGACAAAGGGAGTATGATGCTTCGCTTCAGAGGGAGTGACTACAAAAGTTCTAAGGTTCGACATGGTACAACAGGATGGGCAGATTACTGATGACTCTAGGCTTTACTGAGAGTAAAGCGGATTCCAACCTTTGCTTCAAGGTTGAAGACAAAAGACCAGTAATGCTCCTGTTATGTGTCGATGCATTACTTTCTAGGTGTGGAGGTGTGGAAGAGTACAGATGGAATCTTCCTTGGACAAGGGAAGTATGAAGTAGAGATCCTAAAGAGGTTTGGGATGATGGAATGCAAGGCTATGGCCACACCTATGGCATCGAACCTGAAGCTATTGAGTGATGCTTCGTCAGAGATGGTTGATGCTACGATGTATCGTCAGATGATTGGGTCATTGATGTACCTGACGAACACGAGACCAGATATTTGCTTTGCTGTGAACACCTTGAGCCAGTACCTGACAGATCCGAGAAGTGTTCACTTGATTGCTGCAAAGCATATTTTGAGGTACCTGAAGGGTACAATTGATTATGGGCCCAAGTACGATGTGAATCAGAAGATTAACCTGGAAGGTTATGTTGATCCTGATTGGGCAGGCAGTGCCGTCGACAGGAAGAGTACTTCAGGATGTTGCTTCAGTATGGGATCAGGTGTGATCTCTTGGTTTAGCAGGAAGCAATCCTATGTGGCACTGAGTACAGCTGAAGCAGAGTATGTCGTAGCTTGTTCAGCTAGTTGTGAGGTAGTATGGCTGCGGAAGCTACTGTCTGATATATTTGATCTCTAGTTGGATGCTACTTGTATACATTGTGACAACCAAAGTTGCGTGAAGTTTTTAGAGAATCCAGTGTTCCATGACAAGTCGAAGCATATCGAGATCAAGTACCACTATATCAGGGATATGGTGCAGAGAGGAGCAGTGAAGCTCCAGTATGTTGCGACGGAGGAACAAATAGCTGATGTATTGACAAAGCCATTGGCTAGGCTAAAGTTCGAGTACTTCAGAGAGAGACTTGGTGTTCTCTAGATTGAGGCTTCCTCCCAGAGAAAGTGATGAGACCCATAGCCATTCTGACATGGTGAGAGGATTG